>JAVQJD010026827.1:0-18361 GCA_036023655.1 Nannoperca australis | reverse complement strand
ACACACACACACACACACACACACACACACACACACACACACACACACACACACACACACACACACACACACACACACACACACACACACACAGTAAGCAGCAGTTTCAACTTCACAATGCATAATTACATGAGATCACAGATTGCACTAAGCACGTCTTTACCCTGGAGCTCCTTCGATGCAGTGTTGTTCCACTCACGGCCACTTTGTAGCTCCGTACAAGCGTTAAAACGTCACATTGTGTTAAGGAGGTAACTTAACACACAGCGTTTCGCCCATGACGAGCTGTGAAACTTAACACTGACCTCCGGTCCTTTACACGGGAAGCCGAATGTTTACACGGGAGGAAGTAGACGTCCAGTCAAGTGATCTCGCGGTGTTTCCGCCGGGACGGGACCAGGAAGTGGGGGCAGGTCTTATGAGGCTCGATTTATCAAAAAAAGGTAGCCCGAGTGGGCGGTGTTTAAACCTTAATCTGACAATTCACGGTGTCATGAATGAATACTCCTCTTGTTTGGGCTATTCTTTAACACAAAACATGCGCTCTTTGTTGTATGAAGGCAGGGCGACGGACAGAAAGCAAGCCACAGGCGCCACTTTCATCACATCACTAATAATTATTTCCCCCCATTACATTGCTTCTTTTACAATGGTATGTTGATTATCATCTAAAAATACATTTATCTGTTTGTCTGTGAGTAACCCTTCATGGTTACATCACACATCATAAAAACATTTACCAGTGTAGGACTTTTACCAATTAAGGTGATGCATTTATGCTAATAAGATGTATTGTTTGAAGTTATTGCAATTTGTCTATTTACCTTTACTTTTGATGCTACTTTATACCTTGCTATTTAGCATTTTATCAGTTGTTTATCATGTAATTGCTTTTAAAATGTGAAATCAAAGTCTGTGTAAATTGTGTGTGTGCGCTGTGTTTTGCCTATACTGTATTTTTGAATTTTTATTTTGAACAGAGGCCTCTTTTCACTATGAGATCCTTCATTGAAGAATGCAAATGTTTGAACATACCTGAGAGCATGAGATTAAAAAGTAAATGTAAAAAATATTGACAACTAATAAAAAACATTACTGAAAGTTGAATCACTAACTCTTTTTACATCTGACGATTGCCTAATGAGATGTAGATGTTCTAAAAATCTCATAATCAGTTTTGCACTTTACAGTTTATGTTTCTGGCATTGTGTACTTTTGTTTATTGCATGTTATTCAAACCTTATTATTTATATTACGTTTTTATGTGCAGTATATATTTGCACTATTTTCTACTTCGCACTGCACAACACTTTCCCTTAAATCAAGTTATATCTTATCTTATAAAAACATTTAATTGTTGACTTTATCCTTTAAATTGCGTTGATTTTGCATTGTCCAACAAGGATAAAGTTACTTTCATATTTGATCCTGTGTATGTCTAGTCCCCCAGGTAAAATCACAAGGTTTTAAATAAAATTTTCAACAACTTTCAAATTTCAATCCAGGTATGGGAATTGCTGTCTTGCAATGAATGTTCAGGGTGAATAGATTTCGTAGCGAAATTGTCAGACTATAAGAATGAAAAAAACATGTTATGTGTTCCAACTGCATTCTGATAAATGGCACTTATAAGGGTGAATTTTGTGTAATGTCATGTTAAATGTCTATGCTTTATTCCTAAATAGTACAGTGCGCAGGAGCGTTTGCTTGGGTGTGTTCTGCACACCATTACGGTCATTACGGTAAAGATCCCATTCTCTCGTTTTCCCGTTTTCCCTGTGGCCGTAGTGAGTGAGTGGAAAGCGGAGTCTGCCTGCAGCCTGCCTGCCTGGGAATCCCGTTATAGCACATCCGCGGCCACTGCCATGGCTGAACGCCGCGCCTTCGCCCAAAAAATCAGCAGGTAAAGACTTGAGACCCCGAAACGAGCTCGTAAAAGGCACACTGAGCACTTTGTTGCTTTTATATAGGTCGCCCTCAGACCACCGCTGAGGGAACCCTGTGAAGGAGGCCCAGCCACCAGAAGAGCCTGGCTGCTGCGAGCTAGCCGCTTAGCTATATCGGCAGAGATGCTCAGACCCACCCAGACAAACAGCGAAACAGCTAGCCGCTTGTCTATTTTTACCCCACTGAATGCTAACAAAAGACCGAGTTGTAATATCGTTGTAAAAAGAGTATCCAGACAAAGCAGGAGTTACGTTTTCAGCAATTATCCGCACCGAAAGAGACTTACTGTCAATTGAAAACCGTTAATTTTGGACAGTTAGCTAGCCATCTTGCCTACAGTAGCTAACGATGGGCAGCTCTGTACTACTGGCTCTGGCAGAGATGCGACTGAACTTTGTAGAGTTATGTTTTAAGCAAGAACCCATTGACGAAAGAGAGCAGATATTTGTAATACACTAAGACTGGCAACACAAACCTCCCTCATCAGCTCTCAAACATCGATATTATGATCTCGTCCCCGCCCCTCAGACGGATCAAAGTAATATCTTTAACAAAGGGCTTTGTGCTAGCTGTCAAATACCATCATCCCAGGCGATACAGGCAGATAGCTCTGGTAGAGATGAGCTGTTGTCAACATAACCATGTTTTAATTACTGTCATTGCTGATCACTTTATTTACAGTCAGGTTATTCTAGTAAATATTGAGCAAAAAGCAAGTGTATTTGTCTGCTTGCTGGTTCAGTTTTTCTCCGAACCATTGCCAGATGTCTTTACTGGATGAAATAAGATTTTACACCCATCTGGAGAGATCGTCATGATGACCTGAGTGTCTGCTGTGACTTTTTGTTTTCATTTTCTATTTGGGAAAACTGCTATTATTATTTCTAATTACTAGTATTACAAAAGGCCATGCTCATGTTGTTAATCGCGTTTCTTCTTCCATTTAAGAAACTGTTAAATCTTATTGAGAACTATAGAAAACACTGTACTATAAAATTCAGCAAACATAGATTGGATTCTGAAGATGCAGCTGCACTGATCATGCAGGATCTCCATTTGTTTCTTGTTGTCAGGACTGGAGGAGTGTGAATCCAGTTCCCACCAAGTAGTAGAATTTCATATTGACAAATGCGGACTGGACACACCCTCCTCGTGGCAGGTTATCACACTCGGGGTGAGGCAGAGACGCCTGACAAGATGGTCAGCTAACATTCTTATAGACTAACCTTACACTATAATGCTACTGAATACCACAATATCACAAACTATGGCCTAAAAATCTCCCACTGAGATAAAGCAACAACTTTCTGACAGTTTCAACTAAAAAATGTACCTTCACAAAGGACATATTTATGCTTGAGGGCATTATTTTATGCAAGTCTTTGTGATTCACACTGTATGAATTTGTGTAGTTGGCATCTAAGTGAAAATCACAAGTGAACACTGTTTACCTTGCACATGTTGTCATTTAGAAGTGGAAAAGAAATCATTTTGTACCTGTACAAACCTGCTGACTTGAGTAATGGAAGTGATTTGGCTTATGTCACATGTTGAGGCAAAAATAGTTACTAACCTTGCTAGGGGCACCCAGAAGTTTAAGTCACATGTCTGTCAGTTAAATGTGTTGCTTATATTTTGATCTTTAATTGCCACCAGTTTCTGTTTTCTTCCTGGGATTTATTATTGTTACCATCTTGAAGCGATAGCTGCAAAGGCTCTTTGTTTAATCAAGTTATTCCTCTGTGCAGTGACCAGTGCTAAGTAAAGGTCTATTAAGAAGCATTGGGGAGGACTGTGGAATGTGTTTGTCGGTTCAGTGCTTCTGCCTTTCTCCAGTAGCGACAGCACTGCACTGCAGAGGCCACTGGATCAGATACTACAGTACATTATCATGTTGTCTTAAGCTGACAAGTTGTACCATGCAGCTTTCATTGTACCTTCCTGGTTACGATGCTCTATGTTGCAACCTTGCACCAGGCGTCAGGATCATTTCTACAGGATTTTGTTGTCTTGGAACAGTGATGAACTCAGCACTGTAGTGGCTTTAGAGAACCCAGACTCAGCTCAGACGTTTGCGGTTTTGCAACCTCGCTGACTGGATGACACCTAATCCTCGCTCATCACGATGGTAATCATGGCCAAGAGTTTTAAGCAACCTTCAGACTAGTTATTGTGACATTACTTTCAGGATGGAGGGCGGAGAGAGACAGGAACATGGGACAACTTGTTGGCTCTGATGAAAAGTGTAATGAAAAACATAGTTAATCATAATTGTTGGATCCTTATAACCTCTGTGTTACCTGTGTAACAGGACCTCGAGTCTTCAGTCTGACAGTGTCTAGCCGTTATCCTTGGGTCCTTGCTGCCTTGTTGTTTTGTTCAAGGCAAAGGTCAAAGAGGTTTTAGTGGTTGCTGTAATTTAAAGGACCTGTGTGTATGTGTGTGGCAACAGCAGCAGCAGAAGCGGTTGAACACCAAGAGCTTTGTGCTGACCACTGGGGTCCAGAGGTGTTTATTTCTTTCCTCTCTGTCTGGGTGGAATATATATGATTCTGTCCGAAGCGACACAGTAAGAGTGCCGAGACCCAAAGAGAAAACCCTGAAGAACAAGTGTAACCCTGAATGTTAGTTAGCCTGGCTTTGACAACTACATTACATTACATTACATTTAGGCATTTAGCAGACGCTTTTATCCAAAGCGACTTCCAAATAAGAGCTTTACATAAAGTGAATAAGAGCTTTACATAAATGGAACTTTGCAATTTGCTAAATCCAACAATATGAAAGAGTGTTTCTAATATTTCAATTTATATTAGTTTATTAGCAGTAACTTTTGGCAGATTGGAAATCATAAAATATCTCACGATCCAATATTATTGCATAATATGATCCACTTTGTGATAACATTGCAATTAGTTGTGTTCTCTAGGAATAAGTGTTTGTTACTGAAGTGAATATTGCCATTTATTTCTGCTTTTTATTTCATTTTTTGCAGCTAAATGGTTAAATATCACTTATTCTTGGGGGTTAACGTATTTCATTAATTTAGTTGTTAAAGTGTCTATGAAATGTTACAATTAGTGTTTAGTATTCTCAGCCATAGGGGTGGGACCAATACCATAATTGATGTTGTTGGGTGTCTTCTCATGTGACACCAGTGTTTTTTTCTCTTTCGATACTTACACAGGTGTAGTTTTTTTCTTTTGCTTCACACATTTGACGTGTGGCTGGAATCAAACTGTGGATGTTGCCGTTACATGATAATTATAACCTCATGTTGCTTAATCTGGCCATTTTAGGAGGTTATTTTCCTCTTCAGTTACAGGGGTATTATGATGTATCATACAAGATTAGCTTGCAGTATTGATCATAATGTATCATAGGTTAATGTCCTTCATTGTTGCATATTGCAGAATCACCTGTATCCTAATCCCATCATTACGGCGGTTAAATGTTTTGTATTGTTACCTTCCCTGTGATTTTCTGTCCTGATTACTACAACTATGTCTAATTTGTGGATCTCTATGCATACTTCACATAATTCACCTATCTGCCCTCTGCTTTCAGGACTGTGGCAGCAGAGGTCAGGAAGCAGATAGCTGGCCAATATGGAGGCTCCCCACAACTCTTCAAAAACCTGAATGTTGGGACCACAACAACCAACACAGTGAGATACTGTTGATTTGATTTGCCCCAATACAATTCTGGTAATGTCTGGTTGGAAAGAAACAGTGTGCTGTGCTCAGCTCAATGATGGATGATTTCTGGGTTTTGTCATTTTTAGAGTTGGTCACCTCTCAATGCTGATGCTAAATCTGCAGTTGTAGAGTGTAGATTTAACTTAAATTTACTACAAGGTTAAGGTTTGAGATTAAAAGTTAGACATGTATCCTCAAGTTTTTATTCAACTATTGCAAGTGCAGTAATTTAACAATAGGGATACCTGCTGACGTGTGTGTACCACACAGTGACAACCTAAGACAATGATGTAATTTTATGGTGAGTTGTTGGTTATTAGAGTGGCTGCACAACTGTTGTTTATGCCTTGTTTAAATACCATGAATAATAACAATTGATTGGCCTGTTTACCACACTCTGCTGCAGTATTTCTAGGGTAGCAAGTGTATGAGGACAGCATGTTTGTTAAAGGGGTAGTGCCAATTGACCTTCAGCAGCCCTGAGCCAGAACACCAGCAAATACTCCCCCTCTGCTCCATAATTAGGCTACAGTTGGCTTTTAATTACACTGTGAAAGTTATTTGTGTTCAAATTCCTCAGGAAGGAGAGAGAGGGAAGGAGAGAGAGCATTTGCCCAAATCACAGATGTGTCTTTAGAACCAATTTTCCTGTTGGGAATTAAAGATGGTCCATGAGCTAGAACTGCTCTCTTAACAGAAATTACCTCATATTTGGGACCTGTTGTTGCTGTACGTAGTGCACATTCATAGAATGACTAATAACCCATAACTCTGCTACTTTCCTCAGAATGGGGGAATCAATCCCATAAAGCATTTACGAAAACTAAAAAATAGAGACTTTAAAGACATTTATGCACAGTAAAAAATGAGTTGCAGACAGGAGAACTGAACAGCTGACTAATGTCTTGACAGCGAATTAACTTTTCCCATCCTATTGATTTCCTCCTCTCATCGCCCACCAGGTCCCCCTCACAGAGGCGGTGGAGCCAGTGGATTTTGAGGAGTACCTCATCACTCACCCTCCCATCGTTGAGTCGGGTCCCCTGAGAGATCTGATTGAGTTTCCCCCAGATGATATCGAGGTCATCCACACGCCCAGGGAGTGTCGCACAGTGGCGCAAGCTGTCCCAGAGGAAGGGTAAGGGTGCTGTGCAGTTGAAATACTGTAGGGGGTAGTAGCAGGTGTGGAGTTTGAGTGTTGTATAGGACCTAGAGAATCCAGCAAGTCTTTATAAAGTGAATTTTTCGTATTAGCAGGACAGCGGGGTTAAAAAGGTTATTCAAATAGATCTGTTAACATTCAGTCTTCAAATTATATTATTAAATCACTGAATGTATATATTTTTTATTTGAAATGTTTAGTGACTTGTATTTATAGAAAACTAAACATTCAATAACTTGATGAATTTTAGAATATTATAATAAATACATGAATGGAAAGTGGAACTATTACAATTGGCAGAACCGATCCAATTTTAATTTGTTTAGAAGCAGTTTAACATTTAGAAATATAAATTTTCCAGCTGTTATATCATTTGCAAAACATTATCACTTGTCAAGTCACTCTCTTTAAATTGTATAGCACGTGGCCATGAGGCTGTTGCCAACTCTCTTTCTCACTTTCAGCTTTTCTTGCAGCATTACATATTAGATACTGCACACAGGAAGTGTTATATTGTGTACTAAGTGTATTTTAATGTAACCTAATCATACCAACATCTTATCTATTATAACATTATTTATTTATTTAGCGGTTATTCCTTTTGGACTTTTGGTGGTTATTGTGACTTCAGGAGCAGGCAGACATTTCTTCCAAAGTTTGCAAAGTAGTGCTGATTAGTCACTACACTGCACCACATGTTTGAAGATGAAAGACCTGTGGACTTGATGTCATTACTTACTGTAGCTCCGGCTCAAACATTGCAAGTGTACTTCACTGTGTGACGTACCACAAAGATTAGTCTAGTAGCCTGTCATCTTTACTCACTTAGGCTAATGCACTTAAAGTCTGTCTCTTGCTATTAAAATAGAGCTTGTTTGATTGATTGAGTCTGTCTGCCTGCAGGGACACTGATACTCATGTCAGAGACTGTGTCCGATCCTACACAGAAGACTGGGCCATTGTCAACAGAAAGTAAGGTTTCACTGTGTGGAATTCTTCATGTTTTTTTGAAATCCAATTTTACTTGTTAATTCTTAAAAATTGGGATTCATATCTGTAAAATATAATGACTATGTCAAGAAGTTAATGATGACAGTGTTCTAAATGACTGCTTTTTCCTTCAGATACCACAAGCTTGGTACAGGCTTTAACCCCAACACGCTTGACAAGCAGAAGGAGCGACAGAGAGGCCTGCCCAAACAAGTGTTTGAGGCTGATGAGATGCCAGACAGCAGCAGCTACCAGGATGATCAGGTACCAAATCAGTCACTAGTTCAGATTGGGGATATGAAGATATTTGGATGACCATATAGATTTAGCAAGAGTTTACCAAAATGCTGTCCATATGAGTTGGTGTGCCCGTGACACCTGTTTGTCATGTAGGACGACCTGAAGCGGCGGTCCATGTCTATAGATGACACCCCACGCGGCAGCTGGGCCTGCAGCATCTTTGACTTGAAGAACTCCCTCCCTGATGCCCTCCTCCCTCACCTCCTCGACCGTGCCCCCAATGAAGAGATTGACAGGCACAATGAAGAGCAGCGCAAGGCCAACCGCCACCGCGAAGTCTTTGCTCTGCACCCCGCCCTGGACGAGGTGGAGTTTACCCCTTTACCTATGCTGGAACCTTTTTCTGCTAGTCAGCATTACCTTTGTACTTTTTAGTGACATTTTTGTGGGTTACTCATTCCAAGTAAGCCAATGAACTTAATCTTTGTGTTTAAATCCAGTCCCAGGATGTCGGCCATTTTCTTTGTAATGAATACATTTGCATGACATCATCACTGCATGGTCATACAGAAAGTCATTTTGAATTTTGAATTTTTACAGATTTTTGTATGTGATTTTCTTTATGAATGTGTAGGAGGAGCCCATTGAGCGTCATTGTGTGCCTGAAGTACCTAAAGAACACTTTGGCCAGAGGCTACTCGTCAAGTGCTTGTCCTTGAAGTAAGTGGTGGACAGCCTTTTTCAGAAAAAAAAGCCTTTTAGCTCTTTTATTTAACTGCTGCTTTGTGCTGACTCACACCTTTTTCTCTCCCCTTGAAGGTTCGAGATCGAAATTGAACCCATATTTGCTAGTTTGGCCTTATACGATGTCAAGGAAAAGAAAAAGGTAAGCTGTTATGCTTTCCTCAGTGCATCCTCAGCCCTGAGTTGTTGGGTCACTTCTGCACACCATTAAAATTGTTGGGAGGCCAAAACGAATCTGATGAGTGGTCTATAAAATGTTATGTTGTGGGCCTGTTATGCTTGTAGGAATGCAGTTAAATCATACACTGAAACTATGTATCTATCTGAAGAAGACCATCCACTGCTGGTTCTTTACACTCCCCTTTAGCTGACAAACACTAGAGGGTAGCATTTACTTTGATAAGTAGATCTCTCATATATAATTGCTCTGCACAAGAGCTCCTTTATTTCACCAGCAGCAGCATTTTTCAGCTACCATGAGCACCAAATCAGGTTGCAGTAACACAGCCACACTCTCAAGAATTATGATTATGGATGTCATGACGTGGTCATGTAACATTTACGCTTTGATCACGATCTAATTACCCGCGTGTCTGTCTGCATGTGTCTCTCAGATATCGGAGAACTTTTTCTTCGACCTCAACTCTGAGCAGACGAAGGCGATGCTGCGCCCGCACGTTCAGACGGCAGCCATCTCCACGCTGGCGCGCTCTGCCATATTCTCCATCACCTACCCCTCCCAGGATGTCTTCCTTGTCATCAAGGTCAGACAATTATGATATTATTTCCTCTGTCTTGTCAAGTCTTGTTTTGCTAATAAATAAATGAGTAATGATATAATATTGCCCCGAATGTAAGACGACCCTGATTATAAGATGGTTCCCCCATTTCCCAGCACCTGTTTTTGTATAACTACTTTTTAAGACACAAAACGGTTTCCTCAACAGAATCCTTATCCTAGGAGCATTTTCTCTTTTAAAAGTGACAGCAACCGATGATTCAATCCCCGATCTGTTTCTGCAATAAAGACATCGGGAGACGCTTTTGACGCGCGTTCACTCATCGTTATTTCCTTCATGGCAGCAAAACGCATTACACGAGCCATTAGAAACTCCTGTACGTTTAACCCTGAAAGACACATAATGCAATACTCTCTGTGAGAGCTGGTGTTATACTGGTACTCTCGCCATTCAAAAAGAATGTGCAATGTTGTGAGTAGTCCTTGAATACAATGCGACCTTCAGTATTTAAAGGTAATTTCGAGAAGAAGGTGTTATCTTTATATGTAGTAATTTAAATACGTTTGGCTCGTATTGCTGTGTGTGAGTGTGATCACTGTGTGCTTTTACTGCAGTTGGAAAAGGTATTGCAGCAAGGTGATATTGGAGAGTGTGCTGAGCCCTACATGGTCTTCAAAGAGTCAGACGCTGCCAAGGTATGATCAGCGTGAATTAGATATTGAATGGCACATAAAAAGCTTTGAGTCTTGTCTCGTCTATTATAATAATTCTAATACATTGCACTATAAGAGAATTAAGTATTTTCTCTTTTTATGTATTATTTTAGCCATGTACGTAAATATTTTTGTTGTTGTAGAATAAAGAGAAGCTGGAGAAGCTTCGCGGCCAGTCAGAGCAGTTCTGCCAACGTCTTGGCCGCTACCGCATGCCCTTTGCCTGGACGGCCATCCACCTAATGAACATTGTGAACAGTGCTGGCAGTCTTGAGAGAGATACGGAGCTGGAGATGAGCCTCTCAGGTCTGACATTCCCTTTGGATTGTTACATTGTTTAATGTTTTTATGATTTATGCCCACTCACAGCCTCACAGTCAATGTCTCGTATAGTTATCAGAGGACACAGACCGTCCAGTCACGCACGAGGCTCATGGGCATGTTAGTACATTGCCACACTTTAAAATCATTATCTGAAAACAACTTTCCAACAACAAATAGAAGGAAAGGCAAATTCAAACAGAGAGCAAAGTACCCAAACAAAGTATCCAACCTTATTGATCCTTTGTGTGTTATTTTGAGTTTGACCTTTAGTGTTTGTCTTTATGTTTAACCTCACATGGTATATTTGATGCTGATTGGGTGGTGGCTGCCTTTTTGTTGCCAGGCAGATCAGAAAAATATATATTCTCTGTCACATGGGACAGAAATTTGGGATTCCTCTTGAGCATGTTGTAGCATCCCCTCAAACAAATATCCGTCAATAAACATAATTGCTGATTTTTTAATTTTGCCTGTGCTGTTGTTCAGAGAGAAAAGGATCCTGGTCAGAACGGAGGAACTCGAGCATCATGGGAAGACGTTCACTGGAGAGGACCACCAGTGGAGACGAATCATGCAGCTTGACAGGCTTCAGACCTGCAACACTTACCATCACTAACTTCTTCAAACAGGTCTCCACAGCCACATATGCTACACACACAAACACACAAGTCTGAAATACGCGTATTTTATGCACTTCTTAGAATACACGCACACATACAAAGAGTATATGTTCTCTAGCGTATCATACAGTGTTGTGCTTTCTCTTTGTCATTTTTAATGACATTTTTTATACGCTGCACATGTGTGTTTTAGGAGGGGGACAGACTGAGTGATGAGGACTTGTATAAGTTCCTAGCAGATATGAGAAGGCCCTCTTCAGTCCTGAGGAGACTCAGACCCATCACAGGTACCAACATGGATTGAGTGTTTTTTGATTCCATGATCCCATTGTTAGTTTTTAACCTGACACTCATCTCTTATTGGTATTATAAATCATTAAAGAATAAATATATGCCTTTTTCTCTTTCTTTACTCTTTACCCTGTACACTTACACCCTCCCCGTTCTGTGACTGTCACCACAGCCCAGTTGAAGTTGGACATCTCTCCTGCTCCAGAGAACCCCCACTATTGCTTGACCCCTGACCTTCTGCAGGTTAAACCTTACCCAGACAGCAGGGTACGCCCCACCAGGGAGATCCTGGAGTTCCCTGCCAGAGATGTCTACGTGCCAAACACCACATACAGGTACAGAAAAAAAACATATGGAAAACTTTTTTTTACTTAACTGCTTTTTGGGAAGTATTTAGTTATCCAAGGATAACGGGAATATTACCTGTAGCAGTTGTTGTTTTGTTTTTGGAAATTTACATTGATTGCTTGTTAGAAAATATAGGTGAATATTGGCAAAATGCCACATGCTTCATGAGCAGAATTTAAACTCATACCAGTGATCATTTTGTCAGCCAAGGACGACAACCTCAATCAAAGCCTAAACGCATCTTCAACTTGTAGAAATCAGGAAACATCTGTTCAAGCTTTGCACAGTGATGGCTGACACTGCGGCTCGTTTATATTATTATTATTATATTATATCTATTTTTGTCACGGTCACTTGGAGACATTTTCATATTACCAGACACTGCTGTTGACATGTCCTCACTACCACAGGCCTTGTTTGTCGGCAAATAATCAGGTGACTTCATATTATACATTAACTAATGCCACACTCAACTGATCCAGCAGAACTGGGTGAATGGAAATCATAATGTTGCGTTTCTAATCTAAATGTTCTTTTTTTTGTAATCATTGTTTTGCCAAAAGAAATTTGTCTAGGATCACAAATTTTCCTTCTTTCTGTTGCTACTTTTTCCTAAGTAAAAGTAAATAATAAATACTACTAATATAAAATACATTACGAGGTCATTGAACATGACCAGTGCTACTAGGTTACTAAACTTTATTAAGCAACCCCGTTTTTATAAGCTGCAAGCAGCAGGATCAAGGCCCTTAGCTTGAAAGCTTAACATATTGTTTTATACTTTGAACTGCCTGCATGCATGGAACATTTATAGGAGAAATACTTAAATTGTGAATTGATATATTGTCTTAATGATTGTCATGGCAGTTCATACACGCAATACTACGGTTATATGAAGTCCATTTCTTGGCTTTTTTTTCCCTCTAAAGTTTTATTTGGCTAAATACAAAGTTATAGATCAACACACTATAAAAAATGTAGTCATGTAAAATACAATAGTCATTTGGTCACAATTTTTATTTTGTCTTGATACATATGATTTGTTAGAGCACATAGCTTCTTGTCAAGGAGACGTGTTAGTGTGAGGCACATTTACAGCGCAGTTAGTTATGTTGCAATAATGGACAAGAGTCAATATGACTCAATAACATAGGAAATACGCAGACATTTTTTTTTTTTAACAATACTAGCATAAATCATAAAGTAGCATGAAAATGGTTTAAATACTTTACAATGTAAAAAACAAATCTAACAAACAAATGGAAAAACTTCATCAGTGCGTATTGTGTATAGTGTATTTGACTGTTGATATTGCTTCCACTTTGTACATTTATTTCCATAAAATAAGGGAAGAAGCAGTATACAATACCAGGACAAAAATGACAAAGCCTTCATTGGAAAAATATTACCAGTATGGACATTTGAGATGTTGGAGATACAGTGTTTCTCTGCAACCTCGACTTATATGATTTGCATGCTTTATGTAATATCCTGTTGGTATTTGTGCCTGTAGCTCCTGGGAACATGCAACAGTTTCACATCACAACAATCAAATGCATTTTAAATAGCTCAAATAGCTAACATAGAAGCTCTCAAATACATTTAAGCTTGCTGAAAAGATAGCCAAGCAATCTCAGTTTCCTCATGGTTTTCCTTCTACTGCAGTACTAGTGGGACATTTTGCAACCAGCACTGAATCAGGTTGCTGATGTGGATCAATATATCTATTTTGCAAGTGATTGCAGATGTTGCATAATGACAACTGTACTGTCTCTGCTGGATCAGATCCAATAGGTTAATGACCTGCGTGGCATGGTTGCATCATTGCGACTGTTCAGCATATACTGACTTGTGACTTTTTTGGCCTGTTATCAGTTGGTCAACACCAGCCTCTGACAAGATGGCGTTAGGAAGCAATCAGACCAATTTCGCAGATAAACTTAAAATTTGGCGTAACAGCCAATGCCCATGTTACTTCAATTCCCTTCTATGGAACTTTATCGGCTGAGCATTACATATTATCAATGTTGTGTGTAAAACACCAGTAGTGTTTTAAGAGAAGGTATGACGTGGGGTTCAGTGGAAGCTTTTACTTCTAGGTGCTGGCCGTATGGTGAGCTTGGTCATCTTGAGGGAATATGAAGGCCCGGTGCCAGGCTTCCACTGAATGCCTTTCCTTCTCATTGAGCGTCCTTTTGCCTTCAGCCACAAATACCTTCCATTAAGGTTTGTTTCTCCACAGGAATTGGACCACCAACCACCTGCCAAAGGGTCAGGACAAGAAACATAAATTATATAAACATAAGTTGGTACCAAAATAAATCATTGCTAGAGTGCGGAAAGTAGCACAAATATAAATAATATCGCTATGGTGGGGATTCAGGTAACTATGGCCCTTGTTGAATCAGCTTGTAAAACTGTTTACCTGTGTAATTGCGAGCACAGTTGGTGTTTCGGTGGTTGTCATTGTTGTCTTTCGTGGAGAACCTCATGCCGGTGCTATTGGCCATGGCATTAGGCAGGTCACCAGAGAAGTTGCTGACATGCAGGGTGTATTCCTTGGAGGGACCCTCCAATGAGAAGCGGTACTCAGCCCAGTGCTTCTCCTCCTTCCAGTCCTCCAAATCAATACGCAGGATGTAAACTCCCTGCTGTGTAATGCTGTGGATCTTCTTTAAGCCCAGCCAGAAGTCCTCTGCAAAAACCACCAATCAGTTTTTTATTTATTTTATCTTGTTAAGATATCTCTCGTGAAAAAGTGAAAAAGTCTTCCTGTCAACACCTATGCTTTAGCAGGGAATCACCAAAGGTTCTACATTGATTTGCATTGAATAATTGTTCATGGGATAAGAAAGAATTGATATCCTTTTATCAATATCCTTATGTCTCTTTTGTACCATCCACAAAAGTTTCCAATTTATTTCAAATAAGAAATTCCTGGGTTCTGTTGTTTATCTAGTATTGATTTCTAGACATTTCTTTCACAAATTTCCTTTTAAATTAAGTATTTAATCAGTCAACAGACCTGTTGGCTATCTCCAGCAGGTTTAGAGACGACCATCATAGCAAGACATGCACGTCTGTACACTAGTTTCCTTTGGCCTATAGCGGATGGCTATAGCTGCACGGAACCGTAAGGTATAATCATTAGGTAGGTAGTAGATGTTGCAACTAAAATTCATGCCTGCAGGAGCCATTACTACAGAATGTGGCATGACTGTGCCTATGAGCGTCTGTCTGAGCCAGTTGCAGGGAAAGCTGCCAAAACATGCAGTGTACTCAGACAATACAGGAAGTCACTTTGTCAGTTCTGGGCTGATATGTAATAATTACTATTTCCTATGACCATGCCTACAGGAAGTACTTGCAAATGCGCTAGTAAACTCAGATTCCCGATAAATAATTTTGAAGTACATATGTGTACTTATGTGTTTTATTAATATCGCCTTGAATGGTCTAAATCAAATTGTATATGGTTTTTGCAAATGGTAAAAGTGGCATATTTAGAATTTAACGCAAAAAAAAAAAAAGTACCCACTTTCCAGATCTCCAAAGCCTTTCTCGTACTTGTCCCATGTCTGGTCAAAATCCACCGAAGCATCAATCCTGTGTTGGATGACGGTTGAACCCCCATCTATAGAACAGAATAGAAATATATTCCAGGTCAAGTTTCTGTTGTACAAGCCACACAAAGGTTTACACAAGGATCAGGAAGCCGCCTTATCAGAGATAATGTGAATGGGATATCCACCCCCATTGTCCTGTTCCGGTTGCTATCTACTTTGATAACCCGTTTGTTTTTCATTCTTTGTCTGTTGATTGGAAACCTTTGCATAAATGCCAATGCTTCATCTTATAAATGTCAGTGCCTCAGAATACAGAAACTGTATTTCCGTACTCTTAATTATAACTCAGATTTCTGTAGGCTCACCCACCTGAACCCATTTCGCAGTAAACGGAGAATGGCTCAGATTGGTTTGGCTTGATAATGTAGATGCCACTGTTTGCCTCTCCTTTATTAAACAACTCGCTGCAGTCCATGGGGAGGTCTGAAACACAATCAAGAAAATCTAAACGAATGCATCCAAATTTCCCCAACCCTTTTTATTCTAAGACATAATTACAGCAACATTAGAAATAACTGATAATACATTTGAAATAATTTTACCATTTGTGTCCAGGCCAGTTGAGTTTCCTGTCAGATATTCAAACATATCACGAGCTGCAGGGTCTGAATCCAACGGCTTATCGACTGTATCTTGAAAGCTGTCATAGTTTAGCTGCAAAAAAATGCAAATTAATCTGCAATGTTAAATTATGTGTCAGGCCTTTGAAAAAGCTGAGTTTCCTTCCCCATATTCGTATTCCGATCCTATATAGAGACTATATTCTTACAGATGTTTAACAGCTGTCTACCTTTTCTTCCAAGTTTTTAATCTTCATTTTCTGGTGGTCAAGCTGGTCATGCTGCTCTGTCACAGCTTTCAGCAGATTGGTGATTGTTTTCTCCTGAGCTTCAATCACTTCCTGAAAATGCCATAATAAAAACATGATTTGTCCATTCTACCTATACATTGTATTTAACAATGTTTCGAAGAGCGGATGTTAAGTCACATGAATTCAAAAGTACCAAAATTGAAACCGAGAGACTGAACACAAAACAACAGAACACAAAAATGATCTTGTAGTACGAAATACATTTGCACAATTCTGCAGACCCATATGTCCCACATACTGTACTTGGACAACATATAAGTGGAGTTGAAAATGATAATGCAACAGGTGGTTAATGGGAGATTGTTAATCAATAACAATTACCGTAAAACATAGATCATGGTCATATGCAGGTAAATGTCACACACAGGCGTATCTTGGGCCCATTTCTCTTTGAGTAATGTGCAGCAATAATTTAGGTGGCATGTAGGTTGATGTTATCCAATATAGTAGAGTTCATTAAATGCATTTCCATTGTTAATTCGGTTTGAGGGAAACTTTGGGTGCAGTTTTTACATCTCTTGATGTGTGCATATCATCAATGAACTGATGCAATCTTAAATCAGGAACTCAGGATTTGCGTGGGCATGTATTAGCTGCTTACCTTGAGCGTTGTGATTTCAGTAAGCTGGTTAACAGGGACCATGCTCTCAGACAGTCCCTTCAGCCTCTCCTCGAGGCTCCCCACCTTGCTCTGCAGCTGTGTACGCTCCTGCAGGATGTTGTTGATCTTAGAGTTGATTTCCAGCGACAGGTTCTTGATCTCCTCATTGTTGGCCTTCAAGAAATTGGTGGTCTTCTTCAGCTCCTCCTCTTCCTCCTTGATCTCTGATGTGACCACTGAGAGCTGGTAAAAAGAGCGGTCAAAAATGTTCAACTTTTGGAAGATGTCGTTGATTTGGGACTTGGTCTTGTGGACAAACTCCCGTAAACTCTGGCCTAGCTGAAGGAGGCCGTTTGCAAGTAGACGGACATCATCCAGCATGGCGAAGCGAGACTTTGCCTCGGTTGGGCTTGGTGCTGTGATAAAGGCCTGGTGGGGCAGGGTGGGGTACTCTGGTCTACCCGAGGATTCCAGAGGGACAGCAGCAGTGGAACCAGCTAGCAGCAGCAACAGGCAAAACGGCTTCATCGTGACTTTCCTGTCCAACCTTGGATTGTGGAATATTTTCTAACCCAGTGTTTCACTGCTCTTCCTTCCCTCTACTTTGTGCTCTTCTCAACACTCTTTTCTCTACGTCTGCATATAACCTAGACTTCCTTGCTGTTTAAATGATGTGAGAGCAGCGTGCTGCCCTGTGTTATATACTGCCCTCTCAGTAGAGGGGTGGGGTGGGGGTGGAGGGGATTAGCTGATCATTAAACCCTACTATGTTTTAGCTCTGTACCCTACCTCCTCCCAAATCCCCCTCGAGCCCTCCCTCTCCTGAACAAACAAATCACAGCAGTGAGCAAATGACATATACATCCCCCCCTTCTCTCCTACCCATTTAACCCCAATCCCCTCTCCATACCACACCCCACACTGTTCTCCATCTGTGGTGCAGAGCTTTAGCTGATCAGCAGAAAGCCAACAATGGCCATCGCAAGTTTTTGATGGATCGTCAGTCTGATCAATCTCCAGCCTTATAACCCTGCACACGCTTTGCTCTGATTGATAATGCTGTGTATAATTAATGCTCTTGGGTTTGATTTAGCACCCTGCTGAATCAGCCCAGCACCAGGCTCTCTTTCTCTCTCCGTCCTTCTCTTCTCTTTGCGTAGGGAGGGGAGTGAGCCTGTCATCTGTGCCAGGGTTGAGCTTCTGGGCATGAATGATGTTGGAGAGTTTGGACAGTGTGTACTCATCATCTGGGTTTTATTGCTCTGCCGTGTCATTTTTTTTTTTTTCAAGTTTGTCATGCGTTGTGTGATATTTTTCAATGCCACCAGACATTAATTCAATTCAATTCAATTTTATTTATATAGCGCCATATCATAACAAAGTTATCTCAGGGCACTCAATCACATGGAGCCGGTCGAGACCAACTTCCACACACACAAAGACCCA
>JAVQJD010026822.1:0-17895 GCA_036023655.1 Nannoperca australis | reverse complement strand
TATTTTCTACTGTTTATTATTCTTTTTTCAATAACTTTATTGAGCATTGTAACTGTATCAAAAAGCAATTTTCCTTCTGGGATTAATAAAGTATTTCTGATTCTGATTCTGATTCTGATTTGGTACAAACATTCACGTTCCCCACAGGATACTTAGTCTTGTTATGACATTGCCAAACCAAATATACATCTATACTTTGGGAGGCATACTGGTAGTATGAAACTTATAGCAACCCTGGTGACTAATCCAGACTTGCAGGATGTGGAAACAGTATGAAACAGAGAAAGGTAGCTGACAAAAATGAAGCCAAAATACACTGGAAACGGGAGCTGCTGTCTTGCGCTGGTGACGTCATTTGGAGACAGAGTGTGCAGTAGTGATCCGTAATGGAGCCATGGTATTGAGATCCTGCCCATACACCCGCCCAAACCAAACGTGAACACACAGTTGTTAATGATGATGTCGCACCCTCTTTTTATAGCATTGAATAACTAATGTAAACCAAATGTATTAGAAAAAGGAACACATTATCAAACAAACATCAGCGTGATAAGAACTACCTAAAATGACAGAATCCATCTTTGGGAACATTTTATTTGACGTGTACTTTTTAGTTTGGCCCATGTCCCATCCCCTAACATGGAGGGGTTGGGGTTTATGAGCTGTAGTGCATCCAGGCACCAGGGGAGCTGTCATGTCGTCCATCTTTATATACAGTCTATGGTCAGGGGACTTGGGGGAAACTGACTGACTCTGAATAGAGTCTGTTTTATATACATTTCATGACAGATAAATCCAATAAATGTCAACATTAACACCAGCACTGATGTGCTTCATCCCAGTACAGTCATAATTTAGTTTACAGCTTAAAAAACATGTAGTGTGCAGTACCTCTCTATTCTTTTCAACTCTACCAATTGTATGAAAGTTCAGATGACATGCTTTTCAAGGGTAGAAGTGACATTACTTTGCTCAATGTAAAGCAGCAAATTAACAACTTTGCAATACTGCCTCAAGGTTGTTGAGATGAAGTAGTAATTAACTCGACTAGGGACTTCCGAACTTCAGAATAGAAGTGAAACACTGTGAAATGGAAATAGTGTGTTTGTGGGGAAACATCACATTCACACTAGACAAAAAGAGCTGAATGAACAGTGTTGTTTACCATAGCAACGCGCTGGCAGGAGAGAAAGCAGGAGGAAGGAGAACATGCAGTAGTAGAGTATGAAATGACCTGCAAGTATCTAAGTGGCATCCATGATAAGAGCTGGTCAAGTTTTCTAAATGTTAAGGAAAGGTGCTTCAATGCTTCTTTTCTTATCTCCTTTATCATAGGGTACACTGGACCATCCTTTATGGTAGCCCCACAGCAATAACATTCGCCATCTCATAATTACGTAACCTAGTGTAAGTGCAGTGGGATTCTCTTAGACCTCATGACGTTTTCCACCGAGGTTAAGGAAAAGGGTTTAAGGAAAAAGAAAGGACGTCATTCTTTTAACTATTTGACTGCAGCCTTTGTATTGTAGACTTATTAGTGCTAACCTTGGTGACAAATACTTACCCGTTTCAGACTTCACAATTCACTTCACAATAAAAGCTGCGCCGTTGTTTACCATGTGAAATGATTTTAATTTGAAACATCAGCAGTAGGAAAAGTTCCGTTTTCAATAAAGGTCTCTTCCAGACATATGTTAAAACATTAGAAAATGTATATTCATACATCATTTTGCACAGTGAAGGAACAAAAAGCATGATTGGGACCCAGCTCTGTAAATGGCTGAAGGAGAGGAATTGGTTAACAACTGTTTGAAATTACCAACAGTAATGCTGAAAATGCGGAATGTCTGTCCATCAAAAGCATTTTATATAATCAAAATCCCATGTATTGTAACTTAAAGCTCCTATGTGTAGGATTTAAAATGTCTGACTTTTGTGCCTCCAGTAGTACAATAAGAAAAGACACTCCAACCCATGGATCTGATGCTGAGCAGATTGGGCTGAAAGCAACACAGCATCAGAATAATTTGGAAGCTGTGGTGCTATTATTACAAAACATCTCTAGACAGCTGTATTGTTGTATAACTAAAGTTGAATATGGACATCCCTGAGTGTGTAGGGTTTTCTTTTACCATGCACTATTTATTGTGAAGAATTTTAGTTGGTGTTGATTTGCTTGTGCACAGTAGAGTATATTGTATGTAGCCTTGTGTATGTCCTTTAACTCCTTCATTATAAATTATTATATATATATAAATACTATAAATATTATATTTTCTAGGAGCCTAGCTTTCAAAAATATGCGCAGGCTGAATATGTACAATAATACAGATTCGAGGGCAGTAAGTAAAATTCTTTCTGCCCATGGTTTTCAGTGTGAATATTTGGCCTTGCACAGAGTTCTGACATTCAGCCTTCCTTTTCCCTTCAGTTTGCTTTCATAATCCTCTATCTGCACTACAGCGGCGTGTCTTTGTGTCTGTGTGTGTATGTGCTGCTGAGCAGTATAAGGTTAACAGAAGCAGAGAGAGGTGTGTCATTCCTCTTGACAGTCTGTCAGATTGCTGACCATTCACACACTAAGAGGCTTTGGTAAAAAGAATCCACCATTTGTCTATTACTGCTTGTGCTTGTGTCTGTGTTTTGTGTGTATAGCCATAACTGGGGATAACCGTGTTCCATTTTATTTGTTCCAATAGAGTGTCATTAGAGTGTCAAAAGTTTATGTCACTTCTTCTGATGAGCATGTTGGTGGTGACGGTGGGTCTAGCAATGTCAGTCTGTCAGTCAGTCCACCACTCTTGACCAGACTGCAATATCTCAATATATACAACTACGTGATGGATTGGCACAAAATGTGGTTCACACATTCATGTTCCCCTCAGGATGAATTGTAATCACTTTGGTGACCCCCTGACTTTTCATCTATCGCCCGTACAAGGTCAAAATTTAAATTTTTCCAAGACTTTAGTTTATCAACAAATACGTGTAGAATTTACAATAAAGTAACACTGTACGTGAACGCATGCTGTGTAGACACAAGGTTGTTGTTGATGTTCCATTCAACACATATTAAGCTTCAAAAACGCAGATGTTTTAAACACATTTACACTGAATGAACAAATGACACTAACAAAGGGAATTGCTAGTATAAACCCAAAATCCAGGCCTCAAAACTTCCCTTAAAACAACAATGTTATATCAGAGGTGCTCTGTTGAACAGTAGAAGATGCTTACTACCTTGAAGAATACTCTTCTTATTTTGGCATGAAAACGGTCAAAATAGCCTTCCTATTCGTTCAGCACAACCCAAACACTCTCCGTGGCACCATGTATTCAAGCGAAAAAAACTGGCATTGAATGTCACGTCAAATTGTACATATGCTTTTTGATACTTAAATACTTACTACTTAAATATGAATATTTCATTTTAAATGTTAAAATTGACTTTACTATTTTATTTAAATTCTGGTTCAGTCCTTGTTTTTAGATCTAATTTAAAATGTTGAAAAGTTTAGCTTATTTTGTTAAATAAAGAAAAAATATGTTTAAATTCCTAGTAGCAAGGTATTAAAAACAGTTATGCTTTGGTATCGGTATTTAAACTTATGTGTCACATCGGCATAAGTATCGCCAAATTTACAAAAAAAAACAAACAGCCCTAGTATTTGCATTTGATGAACGTTTCTTAATTCTTTCATGTTGTTGTTTCTTTACTACAGCTCCCTATCCTGGCCTCCTCTGTTGTCAGTCTTTATTTTCTGGAGCTGACAGATATTTTCCAGCCGGTGCATTCTGGGTACAGTTGCAATGACCGCAGTCTGTCTCTGCCGTACATCCTGCCCAGACAGGAAGTCTGCCCACTGCCTCTGCTCTTCAGTTTGGCATTCGCCGCTCCCACTGCCACTGTAAGTAAACCTCCACCTCTTCTGTCAGGTCAGTTGGTTTGAGGGACTTAGATTCTACATGTAGGGAGTGACCCAGCTATTGTCCTATTAAAGCTGTTTCTACTCTGTCATCATGAAAAAAGCAAAACAGCTGACTGAATATTCCTCCTCATAATGACTAATAGGAATAGCAAGTGCTGTTAGTTGATTTTTTTTACAATAAATGTAGACAAATACATGTTGTAAATTATGATTTAATGGGAATGCCATCTTCTCAGCCATCTTCTCTCCTATACGTTGCCAATTTAAAAATGTGACCATAATGCTGTGGGAGTCTGACCTCATTTCAACAACTTCAAGTGAGCGCACTAAGCTGTTTCCACGCAACACTAACATTTGATGGGAATAAGCCAGCCATTTCAACTATGTTGACTAGAATTCTTTTAAAATGCCTAGTTCTAGCTTTCAGTTATGACTTTCTTTCTATTTTCAATTCAATTTTAAGGTGCTATTGTGGTAGGTAGCTGAAAAACATAGCCATGGAATTCTTCAAATTTCCAGTTAAGAATTTCTGTGACTTCACAGAGGTTGTAGAATCTGGTATTCATTTTCTACTCATTGTAAACTTTTGCTCCAGGGATTTATGAAAAATGCAGCCTTACTTTATACTATATCTGTGCACAGCTGGCATTACTGTATCAGGTTGTTATTGTACTGTATCAGCACCGCATAATACGGTATCAGGCTACAGTGCTAATATAACAAACTCTTTGCTCTTCGCCCTTCTTTGCCTCTGCCAGCACATCTGGTTAAACGTTTTTGCTTGTGTTAACTTCATTTTGCTGCAACTTCAACAACAACCTTTCCTTTGTCTGTGTCTGTGTGTAGATCCTGATAGGAGAGGCCATTCTGTACTGTTATCTATCCAGGAGGTCATCAGCCACACAGACTGAGGCCAACATCAACGCTGCAGGCTGTAATTTCAACTCCTACATTCGCAGGGCTGTTCGCTTCATAGGTAGGACACATGCATTATACCCACAAGTTATTGACCGGCTCCATGTGATTGAGTGCCCTGAGATAACTTTGTTATGATATGGCGCTATATAAATAAAATTGAATTGAATTGAATTAATACATGCCTTTTTTCAGTGACTGAAACAGAAATAAACAAATGACAATTGTCAATGTGGGTACATAAGAAAAACACAATAAAATGCAAAGTTTCACATGGTCACATGTTCTACCAATCCAGTGTTTGCTGTAAAATGTATTGCTTTTCACAGGTGTCCACATCTTTGGCCTGTGTGTGACAGCACTCATAACTGACATTCTCCAGCTGACCACTGGTCAACACACCCCCTACTGGTTGGATGTATGCAAACCCAACTTGACCCACATTAACTTGTCCACCTGTGATGAAGCTTTTATTTTGGAGGAGATCTGCTCTGGGCAAGACATCGGGCTCATCAATGCTGGAAGGTAAGGCTTTGCTTTAATAAGCAAGTGAGTGTGTCACTTGTCCTTTTAAATTTTAGTATTAGCTCACTTACACATGCACAGGCTCTAATCTACTCGTAGTTAGTGGTACTTGTCCTAGACTATTTTTCTGCTGTTGTTATGGTTACACATCTGCTCTCAGGACAAGTACTGAGACATAAAAAATATGAGCTGAATAGTAGGACACTAGTCAAGGCCATGTGCTACAACATGGACGATAACAGCATGGCTGTTCTACCATGACAAGATTACAAGTGAAACATATTAAGGTTACATTTAGGACATACATTTAGGTGTTACAGTTTACTTATCACACTGACACACCAATGGTTCAACCCCACAGGCATTTTTTTAAACTTATTTTGGCTGATGGCACCAGGCTGTATTCATAAGACGCTAAAAGTAGCTCCTAACTGGTTGAATGAAGTCTGAGGTAGTTGTGGCCTCATAAGTCACTGAGACCTGGTCATAGTCAGTCGTGTTAATGTAAAAAAAAAACAATGCTGATGATCAAAACAAATGTAGGTGTTGGACGATTAATAAAGATCCAATCAGGACTGCAGACTGCTATTCAGAAATAATAGACTGTAGAATGGTGTTATTCACCAATCAATATTGAGTATTCGGCATGCACACTATTATGCACAGGTAAATGGCATAGATGCTACTGTAGGTGCATACTGTGGATGGTAGCTGTAGTTCAGCTGGTAGAGCAGATTGTCCATTAATTGTAAAGTACTTGGTTTGATCCCTGGCCCCTCTTGTCCACATTTTTAAGCATCCTTGAGCATAACACTGAACCCCTAGTGGCTACTAATGAATCTAAGATAAAACATCAGATGCCAGATGCCAAATAAATGTAATGTGATGTACTATAGCCATTTTTTAAGGAAGACAAATATTTTAGCAGGAATTTTAGCCAGCTTAGCAGGTACACATAGCACCAATTCAGTGCTGTTATTGTCCAGCAACAGATATTGTATGATGCCCATGTGATCGCATGCAGCTGCTTTCAGATTCAGTACAGCATGCTGTACCAGTTGCATGCTGCTGTCACTCTATAAGCACTCTCAAGCAACACTTGAGGCATATGATGGATATTTGCAAAATTGGTGCTTAAGGTATAACTGTTTGCTCCATGCATTTCATTGATGCTGCCAGTTATATTGCATTGTTGAAGCTGAAGGTTGCTTTCGCAATGCAGATCCCTTTTTTTATGTCACTTCAACTCTGGAGACCAGACAGCCACAGTGGCAGCTTATTTAGCCATGCCTTCTATTCCCTTCCTCACCACAGGCATGCACTAAGAATGTAGGAAGCTTATTTCCTCTGCTTCACTTCAGCACCGCTCTGTATACTCAGCACAGACTCAGGCAGACTTATCAAAATAAAGTTGCATGAAAGATGAGCTATTCTGCATCCTATAACTGCATCTGATAATATTTATTAAAACTTAATAATGAAACTTTAATAAAAATCTATCTAGTATCCATCTGTGCAGAAATGCTGATAAACCAGGAAGTGATGGATGCTCCAGCTGTGCATGTAGTTTAGTCAGTGCTTGTGACAGAACATTGTGACAGAATATTTTGTTTATCTACCAAAATATGCAGAATTTTAGACTGGCAAGTAACTATGTACTCCTAATATAGAAATCAATGTAGCATTGTATCAAGACTGGGCTTTCTTTATTTTTGCTGGCTTCAGATAACCTACTTGCACAAGGTAGACTGAGTGCTACAGCAGAGTTTGTGTGTAAAGAGATCAATTAGCACACTGCAATTTTGACACCCATTGTTGCTTGCGTTGCCACCTACAGAATTATCTCTTATCCTAAAGTGCACAGAGAAAGTTTCATAGCATTAGATGGCAGAAGCACACAAACAGACCTTTACCAAAATGCTGCACAATTACACAACCCAGACATTGTGGATGCTTCAGTTTCTGACACAGCAGCAGGCTTTTGCAAGGATGGTACAAAATGTTCTGTGCTTCTCTACACACCAGACTGGTGAGCTGTTCCACACAGATTCTTAGTTTGTACAGTGAAATTATCTGGAGTATAGCAGGTGTCCTTAGGATGCATCCTGAGCTCCTTCAAAACTCTCATGATATTTTTTTATAAAATTTCCAATCCAATCCTCCACACCAATGTCCTTTGTATAATTCAAATAATTATTTTTGTAAACAGTTATGTGAACAGTATTCTTACAGGGAGCTTTCTTTATGCAAATGTGTAAACACATTAAACAGACTGTTACTTTCCAGTTACTTTTTCAGTATTTGCAGTTGTAACTTTTTTGTGCATATTTAATTAGATATGATTTGGCCAACCTTGTTAACAGCAGATAAAGCCAGCTACACAGATCAATGCAGCGCACACCATCACATACACAGTTATTTTTTACTGTATATCAGCCTGTAACTGGCAGAAGCTCTATCCCTTCTCCCCCTAAATTCCCTAGATCATACTGTATGTGGTCCAATAGAAATGTGATTACAGATTTGTGATTGTTTGTCAAAATAGAACCAAAATCATACCTGACTTTTGCAGCCAAGAGCACTTTTTCCTCATCTTTTTGTGTAAGGAAGTTTCTGTAAGGGGAACAAAAGTCTTAATATTTTTTGCAAATGTATATTACATGATCTGCAACTGACAAATAAGATTTGTAAATGTAAACACTGATTTGTGCATGATTTCAGGTACTCATAAATGTGAGTGTAAATTACTTCTCAGATCTGATCCTTTTCACTCTCAGAAATCTTCCTGCCCTTACAAATGTCTTTGAATTTATTTACAGATTGTTACATTTGTTTGCACGGATCGCCTGTTGTGCATGGATCAGGTTTTTTTCATTTGGGGATTGTGAGGTTAGCTGAGATATTAATACTGGTCCCAGCTCCAGAGATTCGTAAATGCATGCTGCATTTAGGTGCTGGTGGAAAACTGCAACATCTGGGCTTTCGGTGTATTTGTGTTTAATTTCAAAGTGGGAAAGACGTTTTTCTAAATAGACAGAATAGCTTTCCGCTCCTCGATTAGCACCCAAACATTTACAGACTCTATACAGTAACCTATAAATGTAAATATATGGTTTATAAAAGATACTGCTAGATGGTAGAGTTGTTGAGTGCTGTGGAGGCCAGATAGGACAGCCCCCAGCAGCCAACATTTTCTGTAATCTCCTCTCACATGTCACATTTTTTCAAATACAGTAAAACAGTAACTGCAATAAACTGTTAATGAGGAAAATGTATAAAATTTGTGAAACGCTGTCTTACAACAAATTGTTATTTATTTGTGCCTTGGTGTAAATTCAGCAAACGTAAGGCATTAAGTAAAAAAAGTGGTCACAGCAGTCTGATTGCAGAAACCGCTTTTGCTTCCATAATCACTGCTCCTCCTGGTGGATGGATAAAGCTTTGCAGCTGGCTTCCACACATGGTGCTTACACGTTGGGGCTGCGTTCACTACGTTATCTGGAAGGGGGGATCTCATTACAGCCAAGGACCCAGCAGGGACCCAGCGGGGAACTGTTACAGATCTGCATGTGCCCTATCACAGGCCAGCCATCAATTCTAGATGGCTGCAGTATCCCGGCAGTATCAGCACTATAAATAAAACTTTATTTTACTACCAGGATATACTTTTGTAATTTGGGCTACAAAATAACACACATCATAGGTCTAGAGTTGTTGGCCTCCTTGTATCCTTCACACACAGCATTTACTAAACACCTGCTAGGGCGGCCTTACCACCAGACTCACACAAACACAAACACACGTCCAAGTTTCTTTGAAAGTCACTTACCTCTTGCAAATGAATATTCAGCATTGTCCTTAGCTGTCTGAACATGATAATTAACAGAAAGAACACTCTGCCTTTGTTTCTTTCTTTCTTTCTTTACAGGAAGTCTTTCCCTTCCCAGCATGCAACATTGGCTGCCTTTGCTGCTGTCTACATTTCAGTAAGGGGTTAATGTACACACTTATATATGGAATGAGACTCTTGCCATAGAAACTAAAGAAACCGGCAGTTGTTACTTTCAGTTGTAGGTCATTTACAAATGGTTAAATATTGAAATAAATATAAATAATCACATATGTGAATTCTATCACAGGTGTGGGAATATGTGTTTTTATATCAACAACTTTGTGTTTCAGATGTACTTCAACACGGTGCTGACAGACTCGGCCAAGCTGCTGAAGCCTCTCCTGGTCTTCTCATTCGTCATGCTGGCCATCCTTGCCGGGTTAACCAGGATCATCCAGTTCAGAAACCACCCTGTCGACGTCTACTGTGGATGGTTACTGGGAGCTGCCATCGCCATTTATCTGGTAACACAGTCGTTCTTTTTGCTGTAGTAACTCTTACAAAATACACTTCCAAAAGAAAAGCCTGCATTTTATTGGGAAGGAGAAACACACCAACCTTTAACCATGATGAAAGACTTGGATATTAGCAGGTTTTTGGATGTGTGCAAATATCGCAGTGCTGACCTTTTCAAAGAGGGAGACTGAGTTCACCTGATTGAACGAGGAGAAGAAGCCGGAGAAGAAGCAAAATGTCTGAAGCAAAGAAGCTAAATGGCTGGAGCAGTTGCTGTTATTCCATTTTTCATATTTTGACGTGACAAAGGACACGTTAGGGCATCGACCGTTGTCAAACACAGCCGGAGTATGCATGACTGCCTGTAAACAGGAATATTAGTGGAATGTTCATTTTCTTTGTAAACAGCTTAGTAGGATTATTGTCTTTTTCGGAATAAGGGCAAAAAACAGAACATTTTGTGCATGTAAACGTGGTCACTGAAATATCCAATAAAATGTACACTTTCCAGAATTCTGCAAAAAATGAAGCTTAGGCAAAGCCATTCTGCTCCTAACCCCAAAGAAAAGGGGAAGTCATGTCATGCTGAGGAGGCAGAGGATGATCATATAATAAATTAACAATACTTCTGCACTGATTACTATAATACAATAATAAGTTACTTAAGTTACTAACAATTAATGCCATATTGAAGTCCATTATGCCTTTGAAAACATGTAGTTCTAATCCTACAATGGGGCTTGAACATTCTGTGTCAATATTCTGACAAAGTAGCATCTCCTGTTCATTATTAGCTGACAACTGACGTTTCTTTCCAGCTTGTTTTATTGTGGAAAATAAGGAGGAGAGCAGTAGACATTTTTGAATAGATTTAAATGAGTTAATCTGGACAACCATCTTAGCTTTGCAACCCTGAGACACGTTGCAGAAAAGTTTACCGAAATATTAATTCAGTAACTAATCTAAGGTGGCATTTAGGCTAGTAGTACTCCAGAAAAGTACTTGAGTCTGTTATTTTCTATACTGGCACACTTATTATCAGTCTGGCCACATACCAATAGCAAGAAAGAAAGGCTACAGTTTAATTACTAGTATAAACTAGTTAACTAGTATACATATGCACATGATCTTACCAGTGATACCATGCGCTACAGTTGCTAAGGTTACCTGCATTGTAAATTTATCTTGGATGGATTGCATCAGTCAAAAAGAGTATTTTCCATCCATGGTGTGATGTATTTTCTTCTCATTTTGTGCTAGGTCAACTTGAAAGAAATAACAAGTTCAATACCTTATACTGTCGTTACAGTACATGTGGTTCAGTGTATTATTCAGTACAGTTTTATGGGCTGAAAGGAGACATGGGTGTTCAGCTCTTCTGTAGAAACTGGTGGATATTCGCACAGTATATTTGATACCTCCCACACACCATCACCCTCCAGCCCACACACACTCAGATAGACATGTCCAGCATACACACAGCGGAACTGAAGTAGTTACACTTGTGAGGAGACACACACGCAAACACACACACACACACACACACCCTTCAACTGCCTACACTTTTGTTGCTCTGCCTTCTCCTGCAAGAAGAAATGTTGGCTACAGATAAGTAAGGTTGAACATCAGCTCTACATCAGCTGATGCAGAATCACCACTTATATAACAGTTTAAACTAAATAAAATTCACCAATAGAGGTCTCTTATTTGTATGCAAATAGAGAATTATTGACTGGGAAAAGGATCTCTGTGATTTCTTTAAGTTGCAAGTAAGTGGAGATGATGATTATCCACAGTTGTTCACCAGGCAATCATTTTGCACAGCACAGGCTTCACTGGGCTATTTTAAGGTTCTTTGTTTGCTAATGTATCATCAGAGTAGAAAGGTAGATAACTTGAGGCTGATTGGCGGCCTCCTCTTGTTTCTATGCTGCAGTGCATCAGTACTGCAGTGGGTCAGGTTTGGTACATTGTTCTAGCAGAACGTTTTTTAACTACATGTTTTTGGCTAAACCACAGCAAAGCAGGACCAGCCTTATGAAGGTGAAAATCTGTCCATGACCAATCTCAGAACCCATGGGCTATCATCGGACAACGATTTAGTCTCTGGGGGTAACAGCCAATGTTTTGGGGCTTCCAGTATAGCCAGTGGATATCCGGAGAATGGATATCCAGGAACCTCATTGGCTATCGTCTGACAACGATTTGAAAGTAGATAAATTAATAAAAAGCTAACCTCTACCTCTAAAGTTCTGAGATTGATAAAAAGCTTAATCACTGTCACACAATTGTTTATGGATTCGGAGATTGCATCTCTTTTCCTCTCCACACAGACTGTTGAACTGCATGCAACCAAAGGCTGCTCAATTCTACTCAGTCTACAGATGGAAACTAAAACACTTCCAAATCGTGTTCCTGCATATGCAGATATCTGTTCATAGAGATTAGTCCCTGACTTATTGAATGAGTGAGTGAACGAAGAAGTTACGCCGTTGGCCGGCTGAATGTTGCAGTTTTCCCATTGGTCGTTGCTCTTTCAAATTGAATAGGCTTGAATAGTCCTGAATTAAGTCTTCAGGAGGCTATTAGGTTTTGTTTATGCTCGTGACACTGTGGCGCAGGCCTCCGCAGTCATGCTCTCAGTTGTACTGTAATTAACTAATGTTGTGTTCTACAGATGTGTTTGAACTTTTGTGTTCAACAAAATAAAAAACTAAAAAACAACGAACATCTTCCATCATGAAATGAAAGGCCAGTGAGGTTTGTGCACAGTGCATGTAGTGTAAAAAATTGGGAAGTGTGCAACCATTCAATGCAAGAGGCATGATGACATCTTTTGGCATGTGCACACTCACGTTGGGGACACTGCATTGAGCTTAAAGAAAGCTTTCGAATATTATTATCAGTTCAATCAAGATCACCGTTACCTGATTTTACAAATTATTATTCTTACAGTACTTAAATGACAGATCTTTTAATCATGATTAGGTTTTTGTATCCTTCCACAAATTTTTTGTGCTCATGTCTTTGCTGCATGCTCCTTTGTGTCTCACAGTGTGTGTGTTTGTATGCAGGGTGTGTATGCAGTGGGGAATTTCCAGCCCAGTGAGGATCGGTCCCGAAGTCGACCACCTCCCCCCACCCTTAGAGAGCCTCCCCTCTCTTCCTTACCCAATGTCAGCCAATCAACAATTAGCAACAGCCACCAAGGTAAAACTATGCAGATGTCTCTTAGAATTACAGATTACATCACCCTCTGTTCTCTGAGTTTGGGCAATTTAATAAGCACAGTCACACACAGTCTGTGTAGCAACAATGCAATTCATTTCAACAAGGTTATGCTATAAATGCTATAAAACAACATCAAAGGGGAAAATAAATGTTAGTCCTATTATTAATCTGAAGCTAAGCACAGAGACGACATACAATTGTAGGTATTTGCTGAAAGTGAATTTGTTTACAGCAGGGCTTTTAGACATTTTTATACTAATCCGCAATATATCAAATTATCTATATTCATCATTTGTTCTGACTAAGATATGACTTGCAGATATGGGCTACTATTACACTCTTCACAGTAGTTTAGCTATTGTCTCTTTACCCATCATTTTAAACACCCCCCCTAGGCCATACCTATTTTTAGTACAGCCTTTGTTTCCATTGAGTATTATTGGTAAAAGATTCAAGATCTGTGAAATTCCTCAAGTGAGCAATGTTGATGAATCTGAATCTTTTCTTTTTTTCTTAATTTAAATGTATATTTGGATTAGTTAAAAATGTACCTCACGTTTCCACAGGCCGAGTAGTACTCTATTGATCCTGATACGTAAAATTATTGGAGTGCCCCTTCAACATGTGACTAAATACTCCTTATTTGCATAAAAATACTAAAAACACACTTTTTCAAAATTCAAGCAGATTTGACAACTTAACTTAAGTGGTCAGTTATGATGCTTGTCTAACTGATCCTTACAAATAAGAAACAGATTGACCCTTTGTTTTCAAAACGAAGCAGTCTTAAAAAAATGACTTCCAATGACTACACTACAAATTGGCCCCTTTTTTAATTTGACATTAGCTCTTCGACCTCTCCCTTTTTTCCACTTAAAGGTCACCATACCCTGGCTCCCGGCCAACCAGAGCCCATCATCACAAGGACCTCTTCCCACACCTTATCCCCTAACCAACCAGAGCCCATCTTGACGCGTAGCTCCTCCTACCGAGAGCCCTCTCTGTCCAATCTGAAGAGAGCCAGTGCTGAGGTGGAGGTGATAACTCCATCCAGTCCCCTGGGCAACCATGACAACATGATGACCTTCAGCAGCAGCACACTGCCAAGGTAACTACTTTTAGTGGAGTCTTAATCCACAGTTTGGTTTAGGAGAGAAAACAAGGTGCTAAAACTTTGCTTACCCACAATACATCATGTTTAAGTGTCACATACAGCTTCACCAGTTCAATGTTTTTTTGCTATTGGCTTTACTGCTCTATTTTAGGGATAGAGGGATGCATTTTAGCATGCCGTTTTAACATGAAACTGCTGCAGTACATTCATTGGCTACCCTGATCACTCTTGGACACTCACTGGATGTAGCTTTATGGCTACATAGCATTAGGTTAGCAAAAGCCTCAGTCAGACTCCTGGCCAGTGGTTCCTTTACAAATATTGTAGTAAAGGTTTGTATGTATTTGGGATATACTGACCAAATGAACAGATAGCTCAGACTTGAATCATGCTGCATGACTGCAGAACAACTTCTTGACAAGGTTTTGTGCATTCATGTTTTTAAATGGTGACTACATTTGGACTGTCTGACTCCCTGAGGAAATAGAAGATCTGTACTGCAGGTTATGGGTGGGTGAAAAGCTTAGAGAATAATGAGTCCTTTCAGCCAACCTCTTCATTCAGCAGCAATATCCCACACAGTGGCTGAGTCAACGTATATTGGATAGAGCACAGCTGCACATTGTGACTGAAAGGTTTACTTAATGTTTGTCTCTTAACAGTTTGTCCTGTCACAGCTGTTTGTCCTCTGTGGTTAAATCATGGAGGACGGAGTATAATGAATAGAATGAATGAATGAATGAATGAATGAATGGATGAACTAATGACCAGACCATTTATTAGAGTAGATCATTCATTGTTTACATAATACGCAACAGTGCCACATATTGTGTAAATCATCATATTAATCATTGGTAATTTACACAATTGAATCTGACCATCTGCAAACAATGTTTTATTGAAATGTAAACATACGTTGTGTGTTTCATTTCCACAGCTTTTTTCTGTTCTTCTATTACCAGGAGCACTCTGCCTGTTCCCCTGCCATCATTAACTGTGGTAGAAACATTAAGGGAACAGGAAAAGTGATTTGAGATGTGACTGTTAATCTGAGAAAGAAGCATAAAGGTCTGTGTGGGTGTAACTGAGAAGACAATTCATTTGAAATACGTGGAAAGCTCCACAGTAAAGCAGCACTGATAAAAGCACACAGGGTGTGCACATTGAAGGGTTTCTGGCGTTCTCCTGAAGCACACATATGTGTTTGAGTAAGTCTCCATAATCAAAATTAAAAAAAGAGAGGAATTAAGGGGTATCAGTAATGATTGTGTGTGCCATAACAAATAAAATGAGAGTTGTTGAGTTGGCTTCCTCAACACCTGCCAGATGTTGACAGTGGTGATTGGTAAATGTAGACAAACTCCTGCATCCGCATCTAATTAAATGGAATTAAATATCTTGAAATAGTCAAGAGCAACACAGTAAACAAATGTGTTATCTACTCCCCAAGCTAATTCAATTTAAATACTAAATACCATATTAGCTCATAGTTATTCTGTACCTTAGACAGAATGGAATCAGAGGAAATGGCTTTTGTGCTTGGTCATTTTCCCCATCAGAAAAATTTTGAAATGCTGTAGAACACAGAGCACTGCATTTGAAAGAGAGGGCAAGAGGGGATTTGATTTGTCATGACTGGCGTTCTGCCACACTTCAGATCCCCCCTTTATTTCCAACTGTGTTATAGTTGCCGCTGGTCTCAACATTGCCAGAAGTCAGTCCAAATTCAGCCACTCACAGCATGAGTGTACTAAGCAGCACTGATTCAGACTAACAGAGCGGACTTCAGTGTTTGTTGCTTCTTTTTGAGTCACAGGAGGAAACAAATTTATTTGCGCCCCAAAATGTCTTAATATAGCTCTCAAATTAAATTATGAATGCACATGAATTACCATAACAGAACTTAAAACAATATTATTAACATTTTAACAGATGTTTAAAGAATTAAAGGTAACAGAATGTTTAGTTGAGAGCACAAAATAACCATTTGTACACCCAGTTTATTAAGTTGAAAGAACAGGTTAGTCAATTGAGAACACCCATCGGGCTCTGTACTAATCTTCTGTTGTGGTTGTTGTTAATTTTAGTTACATTACATTTAGGCATTTAGCAGACTCTTTTATCCAAAGCAACTTCCAAATAAGAGCTTTACATAAAGTGCATAATTTTAGTTAATCACATTGTTGTGGTTAGCATACTGGTAACTAGCTAAGGTCAGCAGTGAGTAAATGAGAGCATGAGCTCACTTTTAAAAAATGCAGAAGCACTCTTGCCTCAATCGTCCTTTTTCTTGTTGCTTTCTTCTTTGCCTCTTCCTCAAGGTCCCACGGAGGCTCCTCATTGGAGGAGGGCCGCATTCCTCGGCGTCATGCCTCCATCCACGCCTCAATGGACTCAACACGATCCAAACAGCTGCTCAGCCAATGGAAGAATAAGAATGACAACAGGAAGCTGTCCCTGCAGGTGATGGATGGAATAAGACCAGCCTCCTCCTCATCTCCTCAGAGGAACATGGAGTTGCGCTGCTCTTCTGAACCTTCTGCCATGGGTCTGGAGGCAGAGCTTCGCGGTGGAACACACCTGCCTTTAGTCACTGGTCAGGAAACTGAGCTGCGTGCTGGGGCTCATATCCCAGCTCAGTACATGAAACTAGCAGCGAGTTCTGTTCCGATGGCCAATCATAATCATTTGGCCCATAATGGCAGCACCGGATTGGCTGGTGGGGCCAGAGTGTCTATCCAATCCCGGCCTGGATCCTCCCAGCTGGTTCACATTCCTGAGGAGGAAAACCCCACCTGCAGGGATCAGGAGAGTGAATCAGAGGACAGCATTATGGACGGAGGCGGGTCAGTGAGGGAAAAGTGGCTGAGAGTGGCTGAGAAGACCACCATCCCCTGTAGGCCACTCAGTGCTGGAGGACAGCCTCGTCTTATGCAGGTTAATGATTATTTTTCTTTACCTCCCTTGGTAGCTGTGTTGTTATGATGCATGCCACATAACAGCATCCTGGTTCAGTTCCAGCTGGGGATCCTTGTTGCATGTCACACCTCTTTCTCTCACCTTATTTGTCTTTACACTACCACTACTACTAAAAGAACTGTATAATGATGCTAAACCTTATTCAGATAACTTTTTAAACACATTTACAAAGTTCTTTATAAAAACAGGAAGAAGGTTGGAAAAACCTATTAAAAGGTAAATGGAAGAATGGCCGCTCAGTGCTGGCGGTCAGCCTTGATTGATATAGGTTGATAATTATTTTTCTTTACCAACACTAACTTAAAAAATATATATTTATATGTCTATCTCTCTGTTGTGAGGTCAATTGCTTATCAGAATGTGTTACCTTATTTAGAAGAGGCGTTTGTCCAAAGCGACATTCAATAAGCGGTATTCAAACTTCATAGGTACAACATCTACATTACAATACATTTAGGCTTTTAGCAGACGCTTTTATCCAAAGCAACTTCCAAATAAGAGCTTTACATAAAGTGCATAGAATTATGGACGGAAACAACAAGATGTCGTATCAAATAATATGAGTGCTGGTGATGAATCACAAGTGCTATAGGTAAGTACATCGCTGCCAGCGGCAAAAACGAAAGAGAGCATTAAATCTAGAAACAGATTATGTCCGTTCATTATCATCACAGTACAATCAAGCTAGACAACAATCCTCATACAATGTCACACGATATGCTGTACTTCATAGAGCCAATGTGTCACATTTGTTGTATTCCCGGAACAAATGAGTCTTTAGTCGTTTCTTGAAAGTGGTCAGACAGGTTGATTGTCTGACGGATGTGGGGAGCTGATTCCACCACTGGGGGGCG
>JAVQJD010026821.1:0-24838 GCA_036023655.1 Nannoperca australis | reverse complement strand
TATGTAAATGAGGAGCGAGGGTTAGGGTTATATTTCAATTTGCTTTGAATTTGAATTTTGACCTAATTATTCCTAGTAGTTATGAGTAAAATAATAATCTTTTTAATTTAATCTCTCTTCGTTTTCTATTTGGACTTTTAATTTGAATTATGACCAAAAATATCCTCCATAGTTTTGCGCTAACTAACTAACTAACTAAATCATTTGTACAAGGTTATGAGTTGCAGCACCATCTATTTAGGATAGATGTTAAATTCCAAGAGATGATTAAGCCTTTGAAGAAAAGACAAACTGGAAACAGGTTTGACTGAAAAAAGATTTAATTTAGCCCTTATATAACAGAATATAATAATGGCACACCTTAGGCTTTTAAAGAAACAAACATGAGTAAATTAACAAAATCAACATGCACATCAAGTATTTCTTGAGCAGATGCTGGATTCCAGCAGCATAAGAGAATTATCATTTTGTTAGTAATACACAAAATGGGAGTCACAGTGCTTCACTATGACACAGGACACTTCATATTTCAGGAAGCTGTCGATATAACCTGCATATTGCTTTGCAGAAAAAGATGCTCAGTAGTGCTACATTTGAACAGCTTTTGTTCTAATAAAAAAACAGCTGCATTTTATAAATATAAGTGTCATTATTTTAGTTATTATTGTGTATTATATAGAAGAATCCTTGGAGTGCACAAATGTTTGAATTTGATACTGATGTTTTTGTGTAAGAGCAGGATCACAACAGATAACAGCATGTCATTTTCTATTTTATTCTGTGGCAGCTGTTTTTAGTTACATACTCCTGGAAATTAAAATCAGACAATTATACAATCACCCAAATATCAGTAGGAGAAATCATACTAAAAATGCTATTCAAATATGTTGGTGAATGATTGGTGTATGTGAAATGTGGTGTCAAACAAACACAAGTTGGCTTTGACATCTGCAATCAATGAATCAAACACAGTACAGTGCAAACTATAATCTAAAAATAATTTTAAAAAAGGCAACATTCAACTATATTTGTAATATTAATAATTATTTAAAAAATTATGTAATTATTGTATTGTAGAGCGCTGGTCCATATTGACAAAAACTAAAGCTTCATTTCTAAGCAGCAGTCCTTGGCTTACTATAAACAAGGAAGTCCGAGATGTCATGCCACACATTGCTCTCATGGTAGAGGTAGTTCATTGAGGACTGCAGCGAGGGCTGGAGGGTGTGTGGGTAGTATTCAAAGAGCCACAAGACAATGCCCCACACCAGCGTGGCAAAGAGCGGGAAAGGGTCGTGTTTTGGCTGCGGGATGAATCCTTTCTCTACAGCCAGCCGAGACAGAGCGAACAGGATCCTGGACAGCAAATACATGTTGATCTGGAGGAGCAAAGGGTGTTAATGGATCGAACACGTTTACTTGAGTAATTACAGTCTTTGATTTATAATGAATGTACTCATGAGGAGTACAAGTGACACAAGTCATACCTGACTATTGATGTTGTTGTTATCTCCAAACACTAACCACCCTCCAATACAGGCAGCCAGAAAGGAGTGAGACTGCAAAGTCTTTCCCTGGATCCTCTCCTGCATGGCTTGCAGTCCTTTGTATGTGAACACAAAGCATGCCAGGTTGCGGGAGTGGGTGTACGTGGCCTTCAAAATGGCTTTGAGCTTATCTTTCAAACTATTAGAGAAAATAAACAAAAACACGTACAGACGTCAGAGGCATAGGAGGTATTGCAATATCTGTGTTCTGAATCTGCATATACAAAAAAACTAATTACAGTTCAATTTCTTACCTGCCACTTCTGAATAGAAATGTCATTACCAGAGCATGTGGTGCTCTGATTTTGGCCCCATATCTGAGAAATAAACACACGTCAATACTGCCTAGAAACACAAATGGCTATAAAACAAAGTCAAACATCCTCAGTGCTTTAAGTATAATCAACAATATCTTCTGTGAATACTATTTGTTGCCTTAAGCAGTGGTGGAAGAAATATTCAGATCTTTTACTTAAGTAAAGGAAGCAACACAAGTAAAAGTCCTGCATTTAAACTTTTAAGTAAAAGTACAAAAGTATTTGCATCAAAATATACTTAAAGTAGTATATGTTAAAGTCATCTTATTAAGGAAAATGGCAAATTTAAAAAAAATACTGGATTATAATTATTGAAGCATTATTATTGAACCCCCCCCCCCACTAGCCTAAGTTTCCATAGTGGTTTCAGGAAGCTAATGCTAGTCAGCAATGTGAACTACAGCTGATTAGCCGAAGACTTGTTAGCTACTAGCTATGTGGTAATATCGTAGCTTATCTTAGCTAGCTAGTTTATTGAATGGTTTCACTCACACGGCGCCGTTTCTGAATCCTTTCAAAACGGCCAATGCCGCTTTGTATTTCTCCTGCTGCAGAAGATTATTGACGGTATACAGAAGAGTGCTTATCAGATCAGGACCTGCCATGACTTTCAATAGAGCAGACAGGACACAAATACACGTTGCACACACATCGTCCAATGACGCGTTACAGCGAAACGTCGCCGCCGTGCAACACTCTAACTTAGGTTCCTGTGTAAATTGCGTTTTAGAGCAAACAAAAAAATGAAAGATTTATATATTTTAACTTAAAAGCCAGCCTTCATCTGTATGTAAACGTACTGAAAACTGTAGGAAAGATGTGAGTGCAAAAGCGATGTCGTATAATTTGCTGTGTTTGTAGTGAGGTGAAAGCTACATACCAAACTTTGGTAATCGCTTTAGTCACTTGGCTTTTGCATATTACATAATATGAGAGGGGATGCCTCATACGAAGAGTACAGACACCTTTCAAAGTTTTAGTCAAGTGTTGCAAAACAATGACAGGCCATGAATTAAGTAAAGCCAATTTAAGGACATCCACATGCTCATTGCAAAAAAGGAAAAGTCCAGATAACACAAAATAAAATCCATGCCGTCAAATATTTATTGTAATACAATCTCACATTGGTATTATTGGTATGATCAATGGGATGAATAAGGGTGGACCCACAGCAATATTCTTTCAGGGGGACGCAGAAATTATAGCACAATATTGGGAAAGTGTACATATTACGTAAGAGGTCAATATGCAAAACAATTGATGCCTTGTGTTTATTTAGAAGAAAGAAGAATTGTCTGTAGGATATTGTAAACAAATGTGGAAAATGTTGTAATAATGAACACGTGTCCTGCCCAGTGTTTTAATCATTTTATTACTGTTTTTTTCTCAATCAATCCAGTCAATTGTTACATGAAATCCACCCTCAAAATAAATAGTATTCAACCATTGACTTCCACTTATCAAAAAAAGTTAGAGCCTGAAAAAAAAAAAAAAAACAGTGATTACACTATCAACATGATTTACAATGCAATCAGTACATCTAAAACATTACTTTGCATATTTCTATACATTTAACTGCCCCATGATCTGGAACACAGCAGTGATTAAACAGTGAAGTGGTTAATTCAACCCGATTGGAGTATCAAGGTGCTATATTGTAAGTTGTAATCTGTTAAAATATCCAACAGTCAACATTTTAAAACACAAAACCTTTTTAATCAAGTTTTTCTTTGTCTTTTTTTTTTTAAACAATAATTTCTTCACAGATCTGCACACCAGGTTTTGTAGGTGTATGTGTGTGTATTAAATGACTGCGAGTAAGTGGGGAGATGTGAGATAATGTGAAACATCGGACACAATTAAAGTATAAAGTGAGCAGTGAATGATATTGACGGAGGGTCAAAACACCTGTCGGGTCAGTGAGGGAAACCACACACAGCCACAGGATTCATTCATGGGCAAATTCATGAGCAAAATGTACGGATAGATCTTTTAACATTTTGCTGTGAAATTAAAGGGAACTTGCTGGAACTGAATTAGTAATTATGAATAATCAATAATCTGGGATACACACTGAAATGATACCACGTAATTTACACCACACTGCCTGCACGTGCACACACAAACAAACACACACACACACACACACACACACACTACACAGCTTGATGCTTGGTCAATTACTAGTTGTTAAAAAAATATTACTTTACAGATTTAAATTTTGTTCAAATTCTGTATTTAAAATTGAAGTAGCAGAGCAACCTTTTTGTAGTGCTATTCACTAATATTATAACGGACTCACTAACAACTTCATAGTGACAACTGGTGTGAAATGTGTAATCATTTAGGGGATGTTAAGAACTGATTACACTTGGTGACTTAAGTAAAATGGTGTACAAAAATAATTAAATATAATCCTTTGGTAAATTGGTTCCATAGTCATTTTCTTAAAGTGATACTCTACCAGATTCTAAAAAGAAACTAAGTTTAATGTTAGTGGAGCTATTGTTGTACATGAAATACACCACTACTGTACAAATCTGAATACCTAACACCCTATAAAACTAGGGCTTTCTATTACATTAATCTTAATGATCAACTTAGGCCTGCAACTCAAAGGGGTCCACTGCTTGGGTAAACTAAATGTATTAAGACATTAAACACATTTTCTACTTTGTGAGTATATTTACATAAACTGCATTAGTCACTTAACAAACTAAAAAGCTAGGATTCAGTATTTTACTATGATAATACTTAATTCTGGATATCTACCAGAGAAATGGCGACCATTCAGTGGGGATCGGTTGGTATTCAACAAATCAGTCTTCTCTATTACACAATACATCCTAATGCTCCCACGTCATTAGTAACAGCTCGGAATTAGCAAGGAATTACTTTTCAGTCTCCCTGACTGGTAAAGGAAGTGACCTGGTCAATTAGGCAGATATTATTAATATTATATACAGCACAGACCATTTTGGGAAGGCAAAGTTTGTCAAATCAAATCACAACCAAACTAGCTTGACCAAATACACTTGCAACTATGCAAATGTTCTCTACTATATATTGAGAATTTAAATCAATAGTAAATGCTGAAACCTACCAAAGTGTTATAAAATGATCAAACGAATCACTGTCTGGCTCTATTATTGGCAAACATGTTTTCTACAAAACTATTGCACAGAAAAATACAACCTCTGTTAAGAACAATCAAAACCGTCTTACTGCTCTCATAAGTATGTGCAAACTAGTTCAAAGTTTCAACTCATTACAAAGTTAAGAAACCAACCTGTCAAAATAAGAGAAATTATCATTAAGTTATTAAAGAAACTGCATGTGTGCTATGGGAGTCAGACAATCAGCTGTAAAAAAAACAAAAAAACAAAAGGTGGGTCATAAGCCATATAATGTGCCTATGATGTTTCTTTGAGATATTAACCTTTTTATTTTAAATCAAAATGAACAAATATGGTTCTTTCCTCTAAACTGATTAAGCATAGTGCATAGACCCGACAAGGCGGCTCTTTAGAAGTTACTAATGCACAGATTCACAGACGTACGCGTAAAAACTGCACTTGCGCAACATACAGCGAGTGCAGACATGACAGGGTGAGAAAGGCATCTCTTCTGCCTCCACTTCCTGACCCCGGTGCGACGGGCCAAGTGAGATCAGCTGGATTAGGGTGGAACTGATCATGTAGGGTGAGAAGTGAAACAGGGTGAGGAGGATTCACAGGTCCCTTGAGGGATAAATCAATTTATGACGAAACAGCTCAGAAACAGTTGTTACTGCATATGACAGAAAATAAAGATTTGTCCGTCCATCTACCGGTTTGTAAGCAGCTCCTGGCTGCAATGAGAAAGAGCTCTTGTCTGAAATAGACATGGCTCCTCTCCTCATGGCCCACACTCCTCCATCCCATCCTGCAGCTCCTGCTCTTGTTGCATTACTCCTGCCCAAAACCTTCCGTCTCTTCTATGGCGAACATGAGCTTCTCCTTCAGCTGCTCATAGCTCTTGTAAGGAGGGAGGTCCAGACGATTAAAGCTACATGGAGAAAGAGAGACAGACACTAGTTGACTCTGCATTGAAACCAGGGTTCGTACAGCTTTTTAAAAGTAAAATTCAAGCGCTTTCCAGGTACCTAAGCAAAAGATTTCCAGACACTTAAAGCCCTTATCATCACATTTAAACTGTTACTATAAATACCAGGAGACCACAAACACATTTGACGACTGGTTCTTTTCATTTTAAATATTAAAAGATTTTTGGTTTACATGAAGCATTTTACATGCAGTATATTCGAATTCAAGCATATTCCTAACCATGAAAACAAAGCGGCTAAAATTAAGCATTTCCCAAACTTTCAAGACATGTACAAACCCTGAGAAATACACTGGATTTAATGTGTAATGTCGTGTTATCACTTAACAAACAAGTGAAACACAGTTCTTTAAATTATTATGCTTCTTGAACAGATCTTAGACATAACTGCTCCCAAAAGAGATGTTTTTCTTTCCTAAGTACAACAGCAATGCATTCTCCCACACTATTAAATAACTTTAAATGCCAAATTTAAGACAATGAAGGAAGGCTGCTAGCTGGGTGAATCAGAATGACTAAGCAGTTTCGGTCATGAAAGTTTAATCCTGCATTGATATGGACCAGATATGTGGTTAAATACCTGAAGTCTGAGTAAAAGAAAGTAGAAGCAGAATAACTGGTCTTACCATGTGTGGCTTCGTGGAAGCCAGTTCTCTTTGCCCACTTTCTCAATGCAGAACTTTTGGGGGCCGTTGCTTCCTGTATTGAATCAACGATAAGCATGAAGAAAATGAAATCAAGAAGCCACTTCTGATGTGACATACAGTGTGTTTAAATGTGTGCGTCTATTTTGCATACCCATCAGGTCAGCGAAGCCGCCCACAGGAAGCCGACAGGTTCCTGTGACAAACTGCAGCAGTCTCATCCTCTTCTCGTTGTCCATTTCCTTCACAAACTGCCAACAGATCGTTCCGTGTTAGCAAATCCAGTATAGCAGACTTTACTTTGTGTTACAGGGAAACTTTAATAAACATATTATATTCCTAAACACGCTTTATTACAGAGTCAGTCTCTGACGCAAAAGCAAAAGCAAAAGCAAAAGCAAAAGCTGATCCAATCACAAAGCTTTAGTTATCAAACTGCACTCCTATTGTGCCGTGTTAATCTATAGTAAGTAGAGCAAAGTGAAAAGGGATGAATGAAAAACAGTGTTTTGATCTTGTCGTGTCGTGTGCAACTGTATGTACCGACCTGCCAGAACCAGAGGATCTGTTTGCTACTTCGGGCATAATGCCTGTAGATTGTGTTTCTCTGCCAGTCCACAAGGTCTATCTCCTGCATCCCACAAAGCATCACCTACAGGCAAGATGGAAGCAAGGTCTTTACTGTGTAGACCACAGATTCAAATTTTGGTGAGTTTTCCCTGCAGAATCGACACTTTTTCAAAGGACCAACGCTACCCCAAACATCAAAAGTACCTCTAATTCCTTAGCATCAAAGTACTGAAGGTATTGCTGGGGCAAAACTTCATTGAAGCCCTCAAAGAATGCTTGAGTCTGCTCCTCCACACCTCTGGACAGCCTCCACTCTGCCACCAACCTGCATACGGAGATATGAAGTTTAACATAATGAAATTAAATTTAATCAAATCAAACAAACTGAAGGAACTTAAAATTAACATTTGGAAGTTGACTTTTCTAAGTGTTAAATCATCAAATAAAGAGAACCTCCTCATTTAAATTACTTGAAGTAATAATGTACATTAACTTTGCTTTAAATGATGCCACTCTACTGCTGTGTATACAGAATGCAGTCAGTTTAACAGCCATTACCTCTCTATTACTGAGATTCCATTAAAGGACAGAGTTTGACTGTGAGAAATATCAATGTTTTATACTGTTGCAGTTATTGCAAGTCAGCCTGGATAAGACTAACAGTGATGTGTGTAACGTTTTAGATACAGAGGGGAATGTAAATGTGGTGGATGAGAAGCAGCAGAGCATGCAGCTGTACCTGATGTATTCCTCCTTATTTTCCTCAGTTACTTGGATGTTCCCTCCATCTGGTTTCAGCTCGTGGGTGGTGACCTCCCCCAGGATCTCCTTGTCGACCGAGAAGAACATCTCCAGACCACACTCTTCTATGTTATTATCCCTGCAGGCCACAGAGTCATTATCATAATTTACACGGTTAAAGTAACAATACTGGAGAGCAAATCGAGAGCACACACGTCCACTGCCAGTCTAAAGCTTTTTCATCAAAAACAGAAAATGTGCGTAAATGTTTCCGCATCTTGATCTGAATCTGCATCACAATCCAAAAGGAACATTAGGACATTGCGCAGGGATGAATCGTGAAAATGAATTAGACTCATGGCCGCTGAAATCACTTGACATTAATATTGTGTTCTTATGTTCTTGTCATCTAAATATGTTCACAATGTGTTTTTCAGAATTGTGCCAAATGGTAATTTGAGGAAATATGAAGGACCAGAGATGGAAATAAAAAAAGAAATCTCATGTGGAGGTAATAACCTGACAAAAATTCACACATTAAAAAGTTTGTAACCCCAGACTTACTTGATCCAGATGAGTGAGTTGTAAAACTCTGGATCTATGGACTCCAGGTCTTTAAGAGCCAGAGGTTTGTTCAGAATGCGCTTGTAGAAAGGGAGGGAGAAACCTGTGTCGATGAATTTTCCATGGAACAAGGCCTAGAACGAAACAATGCAGAACAGCCGGGGGAACAAATGTATTAAAAACAGAAGACAGGTACAATGCAGAGAAAAATAAATATTATGCTATAAAAAGACATACAATTCACAATATTAAATAAATGCATTACCCTTCAGAGCTATGAGGCACCTCAAAGATGATTGTATATGACATTGCATGATTTAAACATTTTGTCACCTTCAGTTTGAATACTGATGACACCATATCTTTAATACTGATGTAATTATGTTGACATAATGGTGCAGGTACCATGGCAATGAAGCGTCCTATGAACTTGAAGTACTTGAGGTGATCAGGGTTAATGTAGGAGGCAGGGTTGATCTGCAGACAGTAGTTGTCCTTGCCAGCATACTCAAACAAACAGTACATGGGGTTCAGCACCTCGTGAGAGAGCAAGAAGAACCATTCCCTGATAATACAACCACACAGGACAACAAAAACAACAAAAAGAAACAGTTAAATGGAAATGGTCAAACTGGTTTAGCGACAGGTTTTGCATTTAGTGAGGCAAAGGGGGTGTCTAGAAAAACTACAAATTAGAACAAAACACACCTTGAGTCATACAATAAGACACAATTGCGCAAAACAACAATCAGTTGAAATTACCTGGCCACACCTCCGTAGTCCAAGCCTTCCTCTCCAGGGAAAATGAGCCACAGTCTCCTCCTCAGATCTTGAGGGTGGAAGCTCATGATCTTGGAATGCAGTCAAAGAATTAAAACAGTTACAAACCCCAAACACTGACAAGGTAATGCTGTTAAACAGAGAAATAGGAAAAAAAGACACCTGTTGGAATGAGTCCTCAAACAAGGTTTTCCTGGAGACAGTGATCTTAATGTGCTGAGGCATCGACAGTTGCTGATTGGGGGAAAAAAAACAAATACAAGTTGATTTTCGACAATTTGAGTGCTTTGTGATCAGTGAGTGAGAGTGAACATTAACTTTTATCTTTGCACATTCAAGTACGAGAGACACAAGTGCCCACAGTAAAGCAGCATGAAGATAAAGATCCAACAGTCACCTTGTTGATTTCATCACGGGAAATAAAGCTTTTAACACCTGTTGTGCAGCACATACCTGACACCAGAACCTGAAGTATTGCACTTTGGCTTTGAAGTCCCTGACATAGGTTATCTGGGGCCCATTCTCACTGTGGAAAAGACCAGAAGAACCATTTTCATTCTCCATTCACCAAGCACATGTTGTGTGTGCCACTCTTTATTCACATCCATGATTTAAAAAGTGATTTGCAATGAGACTGTATTACGGTGTGCTGTTAGGATGCCCTGATGCTGATAATCACTGATCAAGATTATGATGAGGCTCATTCAATGTGACCCCAATCACTGCTTTAATGCATTTAAACCTGCATTGCTCAATATTTTTATATTTACTTTTAATCACATTATTCTGTAATATAAAAGGGGTTGCTTTTAGGCACAATGATGTTTGTCTCAATTAAATGAATATGAATTTTCAAGCTACTCAGGATACTTAAGAGAACTGCTGGGGGACATGTATCAGTTTCATAAAAAGGCAGATGACAGGAAGTCAGTGCTCGTCCTGTAAGAGGTGGATTTAACTTGATCATGTTAACGCCAGCATTAAAACAAGAACTTACAGTGAGGATTTCCCTGTGCGAGGGTCAATGTAGGTTGTGGTTCTCCTGTTGTGGTCTACAAAGTAGGGAATTCCATCCACAGTGAATCTCATCTCCCAACCCTCCGGCAGGGGCTTGTCATTCAGCAGCCTGAACAAAACAAATCCTCATGAATATACATAAAAAAACATTTGTTTGAAAGAAAAAAAAAAATAGACAAGATACACACAAAAACTTACATTGCAAGTGGAACTGGAGAAATATTAATGTGCACTAATCACCAGGACACACTAACAAGAGCATTAATGATCCTATATCCACATTACAACAGCAGAAATCACAATGTGCGCTATATCTGTGCATTCCTCTCTGAAGCAGAATCTCAACATTTAGATTTTCGTAAAATAAACAAGGGCACAAGACATTTGACTTATATTCAGATATATCTTCAGGCTGACATTATTATTCAATGTGTTTTATTTAAATGTTAAAAAAATATGTATATATAAATGTTACTGTTACTGTTTATTCTTTTGAAAATAGAATACATTTTTTATTTAATGGGTCAAGAAAATTGTGCTTAAAAACAGGTTTATAAACCAGGAAAGGTTAAAAAAAGGAAACCTGCCCTTGAGATATAAAAAGTAGGGCTTCCTCCATTACGATCATTAACTAGTGACAGTAAACAGCATTTAATCAGATGTTCTTTCCTTTGTGCAAATACAACTTCCCCATCAGTAGCAGTTTAGTAATGATTCAGTGCAGGTACAGTTTAGAGCCATTATCCCCTACAATGTTTGAATCCAGTCAGTATGTTTGAGGAAGCTTTTAGTCATGTTAAACATTCTACATTCAATACTTCCACAACTCTCACAATGTTTGCATGTGTTTGCCCCGTCATTATCCACCTGCTGGTAACTCATTACACATTAGTATAGTTCTGTGGCTCTGCTAAGTCCTGGAGCAAATAGGAGTAATTTCCTACTTTAAGAAGGTTATTAATTTCATTGATTCCTAAGCCTAAAAGAAGGACCAAATATGTGTCACTCCATACACCATACTTTGCTCCCAACACTGTTTAGGACTGATTTCATATTCTGAAGTGTTTGAGAAATACTTGAGCTGAGCAAGTTGCCGACACATTAGCGCCTCTTACAGAAAATAAAACAAAACTGCAGCTATGTAAGACAGAATAATTGATATTCTGTATAATGTGAATCAATATGCACATTAAATGTCACACACTCACCCCTGCGTCCTGGGGTCCTCCCACTGTGTCGTTCGAGTCGGGTGATGAACAAAATACACTCTGCCATTGGTGTCTGTTCTCTTCTCTGACATAAAAAGCACACGTTTTGAAACATAATTTAGCATCAATTTCCGCTAACAAACCATAGTCCTAGAAAACATCTGTACTGTGTTTAGAAGTAACTACAGACGAAATAAATGCTTAGTGCCATTTACCCCAACCATGTGGCAGAGGTCCCAGCGGATCAAACTCTTTATTGGCTGTGGCTGCCAACTGATCTTGGAGCTGAGCGAAAGAGAGAGAGAACGGGACACATGTTGATGAAGTCTAAACATAACGTAAAAACTGCCTTTGTCACTGCCTGTTTAAGCACAGAACTGTAGTACAGTTCAAATGTATCATGAAGTGTAATTGATCTCATAGCCTCCTTATCTCTGTCCCTGCTGGACGTTGGCATTTGGATGTTTCTCAACCATGTGACTCAAAAAGGTGCTAGCCATAGCTACCCATTATTAGAATCATACAAAGCCACGCACAGACAGCCTCATTTGAGTCTATTTCTATTTCTCTATATGTGTGTGCTGATGTCACACACGTAAACTCAGAAAAGAGATGGCAAAGAGGAGACAGTTTACCGCAGTGTTGCCTATTCTGGGGAACCCTCAAGCTGGTTATGGCTTTTTATTGTGAGAAGATTTAGAGAATTTTCAGAAAATATATTTCACAATAGGTATGACCTTTTGTAATACGAGAACAGCCTGTAAAATAACGTAAGTCATAAATCATGTCTGGATGGGATCTTTAGGTAAATCAAAACAAATAAATGTTCAAAAGAAACACTGATTTGTAATATTGGGCTATACAAATACATAATACTTGCTTTCAAACTGTGCTACAAGTGCAGTGAATGTAACAAAAGCACAGTAACTAAATCAGGGACTGCTCTCACCCCATAAATGAACCTCTGGTTAAACTGCTGCATGGCGCCCTGCAGCTGGCTGCGCTGGTGCTGCCACTCCTCATAGTTACGCACTGACTCCTGCGTGGGGCGTTGCCACGTAGTAGTTCGGGTTATGTGGTCGACATAGTACACCCTACCCATCGGGTCAACCCTGCGCTCCCATCTACAGAAAAAGGAAGGGTAAAAAGGGGGCAGTTCTGGGTACAATGTAAGCGAAATGGCAGAAATGCCAGAGGGCTCCACCTGACACATATGAATACCAGCAGAGACACAAGCTGTTTAAGTAGTTTAACTGAATTACTAACATTAAATTTAAAAACAGAATTTGCACAAAAAGGGAGCTCTACAGTAATGGTAAAAGTGTTCTAATCGGAGATCATTTTTATGGTATTATGACCGCAAAGTCCAACAGAGCAGAGCAAGAAGCATGTTAGTATTCTCAGTATAAAAGATTAACTAAGTGTTCTGGTACCCTGTAGGCAGAGGTTCAGGCCTGTCCCAGGTTGTCCTTTTCTCAATGTGATCCACATAGTACACCCGTCCGTTCTGGTCCACCCTTTGCTCCCACCTGAAGAGACGAGACAAATGAGTGAGCAAAGGCAAAGCACAAGAAACAAGATTCAGATGAAGGTCATCTGCAAAGCAAACCCTGAAAAAAATACCTTAAACGTCGCTACATAATAAGCCTTGCTCTTTTACCCTGGTGGTAAGGGGCCGTTGCTCATGGGTGTGATTCTGGGAGTTGTTGTGGCCACAGCTGTTGAGGCAGAGGTTCCTGGTTTGGGGCCACTTGCTGTCTGTGAAGAGCCTCCTGTGACTGCCACTGCACCCGAGTCATCCTGCTGATTTGAACACCCGCTAGCCGACGCCTGAGAGGAGCCATCGGAAGCTGGACCTTCGCTCAGCTCGCTAGGGGAGGAACTGCTAGAGGAGGCTAGGGAGAGGAGTGGGAAGGACGGCAGAGAAGAAAACCCGTGAATGAATTTGCTTTGATTGCACTTGCAGTGTGAAATGACATGGTAGGAAGTATGACTGGTATGTCAAATTGAACGCGAGCTAATGTTATAGTGTAAAGTATTTGATGCTAACTTGGTGAGGCTGCTGGTCTGCGAGGCGTAGCAGGAGGAGGTCGGGCTGGTCTGGGAGGACGCGAGGCTTTGGAGCCCCCTGGGGATCGGGAAGGAGAACTCGTGCCATTGACAGCATGGCCATTAGGTACAATAACCCACTCCTCTGAGTCGCTGGAGGGAGATGTGTCTCTGCTTGACCTGGGTTATAAAATAAAATATTTTCTTAAATTATTGGTATACAATGTGTTTTTTCTACAAGTAAACACGCAAATGTCATGAGATACATGCTTTTGTCTTACCAAACCCCTAACCAAAAATGATACATATGATGTAAATATATATCTTATATATAAGATATAAAAGTTTACTAAACCTGTTGCCAGTTTCTCCATTTTGTCTTGCATTTCCATTTGGAACAGTAGCTAGAATGACAAATACACAAAATGTACAATTTACATAAAATTATTTGGGATGTTACTGCAAAAGTACACCTTGGAAAATGCTCAATATTGCACTTGTTTTATGATCTCGATATATCAGCTGCTGTTGGTTATTTAACATATGACACAAAACAGAAACCAACACTTTTGATAAGGATCCCTTACATTTGATTATTGAAGAATTGTAACTCAGATATGTACTACTTTATATTTGAAAAATAGACTTGTCAGTGCTCTACCTCCAACATACTTTGGCATCTCTGCACTTCAATTTCTTGTTACTCAACCGCTGACATATACACTGATCTCTATATATCTAAGTGCAATTGGCTGATGTATCCATCAGGCTCTACGAAGGACTCTGATCAGGGGCCGACACGATTGACACTGAACTCTGAGCACATGTGCATTGTTCATGTTGACAAATTGTCACTGTGGTTGACCTAGTACAGTGGGTTTGTATCTGTGTGTGGTAGTTTACCATGGTCTTTCTCTGCTGAGGCGAAGGCTTCTGGGTCTACCTGCATGCCATCCAGACAGACTGACAGGTCACCTACAATATCCTGGGGGTCTCTGTCAGAGCACAGCTGCAGTGTCTGCACCACCTCACATACTGGGGAGGAGAACACAGACTATAGTGTTAAACAAGGGCTTATAATTCGCAAGACTGACAATATACCACAGGTAATCCCATCACACAAACACCCACAATGACCTATCACAAAACAATGAAAACAGTTAAAAGGTTATGGTTGTACTGAGGTAGTACAAATTACCACTGGATGTACGTACTTTTCTCAATGAAAAATCAGAGAGTAAAATTAAGAAACATTTTCCTTAGGAGGGCCCCCCTCACTGGTACTTCATAATCATCTAATTCTCAAAGTATTTGGTTAACGGTTTCGCTCTAAAGATGGCAGTGTCACCTCAAACCACTGTGGTGACATTTGGTGTAAAAACCATCGAGGTGAGTGGCCGCTGCCAAGGTTTTTAGAATGACGTTCGCTATTGGCAAATTGAAAAACAAACAGCTATATAGAACATGGAGCAGACTTCTATGTCACATGGTTTGGCACATGCCAACCAGGTCTGAAGGGAGCCATTGTAGTGGGCTGTAAACACACTATTAGGCGAGGCCTGTATCCCCGGGGAACAGAAAACCTAGCGAGTAGAGTGCATGTTGGTTGTTAAGCTGATCAAAACCCAATAAAACATTCTCATAACAAGCAAATATGCACTCTCACAGTGTGTACAGTGTCTACAGTGTGTGCAACATATGCAAAAAATGTGATGTCATTGACAGACAAAGAAATTAATACTGGAAGCGAGATTAAAAGGAATACAAATTGCTATTATATTTTTAGATAAACAATCCATGTCATAATATTATGTGGGAATCAGCCCCCAGAACCCTGTGTTGTCCAAAACAACAGAGTGAATAGATATCCTGCTCCTTGGACAACACATATTTTCCATATTCAATGATGAAATTACAAATAACTACCAAATAGTAAATAGAAAAGTGAGGGAAATGTTTGAGGTGTAATATTTCAGTTTGATTTTAAAACACAAACACAAGATTACCACTTAGGAGAAAGAAAGTAGTGTGAACTCACGTTTCAAGTCATTAGCCTTAAGCGTCTCACTGATCTCCAAAGTGGCCATTCCCAACAGGATGTCCGCTTTAAGTGTCTGGTGGCTCCAAACACGAAAGACCAGCTTGCTGACTGGAGTCACAATTCTGTAGAAACGTGTGAAAATTACAAGATACAAGTCAACATCAGAGAAAAATATTGATGATGATCTACACTAATGGTGAAAGGATTTATAGTCGACTAATCCGTTGTTAGAATATCAGTCAATGAAAATTATTTTCGTAGGGAAGGCTATGGCATCTTAACCTCTCGTATGTTATCCACCATCAGTCATGTCATTCATTAATGCCTAGCATTCTCTGCTAATTGTTTGCTTCTTCTTTGTTGACAAAATCACCAAATTCCCAGCTGAGTAACTTTACACTAAAAACAGACCTGATTCTTAGACGTCTACAATGCAGACATCAAACATAGACTCTACACTTACAACATGCAACTAAAGTAAAGATGTCAACACCCACAATGTCGTATGTAGAGTAATTTGATCGAATATAATCTTAATTTAATCAAATTAGTAATAGTTCTATTATCAACTAGCACATGTTCCAAAAACTAAGCAGCTATTTGTTTGTAGTTATTTGTCAGTCGTACTCACATTGTGAGAGCCTGCTTCCATTTAGGACTGTGTGTGTTGTTGCACCTCTCAGTCCTCTTGGACTGGCCATCCACGGCTACCTCAACATACGGACTGGGACCAAACCAGTTCTTTTTGTTTTCCTTCAGCTTGGCTGAAAGCACTAGAAAGGAGAAAATGCCACAGTGAAAATGCAGGCAATGTAACTTTTAGTAGATTTGATCAGAGTTTATCAGGAAAAAAATGCTACATCTCGGTAATACTATGAACATGAATGTGAACCACCACTTCATGTAGCCTGTCGATGACAGCGTTTTAAGGCTTTGGTTTTTTTCTACAGGAATTTGTGTCTGACTTTTGTTGATAGATCAGCTAATTAATCTACAACAATAACTTACCCGTGACTTGCAATTGGGCCTTCATGGTTCATCCATAACACTGCAGCCTTGTTTGGCTACACCGAAAGAACCTGCAACCAGTGACATCTGATGTAAACAAACATTATACTCTGTGCAGGTAACCTACTTAAAGAGTGATTAGACTATTGGGTTGCTACAGTCAGTAAGCTATATATTTCAGGTGATGTTGCTGCGCACACATTTTTTCATAATTTTGACTCTATATAGTCCCACTGAGAGGCAAGTGTATTTTATTATTGCCTGGCTCTGTCTAACTCATCTCATAATACTATTTGACACCTCTATTCAGTAATACAGTGCCGTGGCCATCAAATGGTGAAAAATGTGGGACTGAGATCATTTTAGTGTTCAGACAAATTAACTGAACTAAAATGCGCTGACATGGTTTAATCTGAGCTATTTCAAGAAACCACCGTGTACCTTCCATAAGGGAAAATCCCATCCTTAACTTGGCTAAATAAAGTCTCACTAAACCCACTTTGCTAATCTTTGACAGGACAAGAATGCAGTTTAAATGCTAGACAAGGTGGATCCGCTAATATAATTTAACAGAAAGATATTAACTGTATCAGACAGTAACATAAAGTTGTCAAAGAGGCGGCGTGTTATCTGCTACCTGCCATCTGCAAAATGAAGGCAGTACTGTAGCGTAATAGCTGTATCTGTCATGTTAGCAGGGGGCTAGCCAGCAGGAGATTTGTTGTCAAGACAACTTCAAACACAAGCATATTGTAGAGTAACAGTTTCGGCTGTGACATCGCCAATATGTATTATTGGCTAATGTAAATGCCTTTTGTGAATTACTAACAAGAACCTGAGAAGTCCCACCCACTTTGTTAGCACAACGTCCTGAACACCGAGGCTTTAGCTAACAATGCATTATCTAACGGAGGCAATGCTAACACCACCCGGCTCCTTGAGCGGCTCCGATCGTTCAGTCGAGGAAATCTCACACCTCACATTCAGTTAAACACTAAATGTCCATACCTTATAGAAGCAGGCGATAAAGGGCCACGCAGACTTCAGTTTCGGCTATGCCTTGATTGTTGACAGATAGCTGCCAGCCATCAGCACAGACCTGTGTTCCGTTAGCCAGAACACGACCAGCTTTTCCGGTACGAGTTTTTCATATTAAAAGGCCTATCTAGAGTACCCTAATATTGGCTAATCTTTATTTTTGTACTTGCAAGTTCAGTAGCTATGTATTGTATTGGACTGTGATCAGGATCACTGCTCTAGAAAAGCTATTTGACCTAAGGTTGCGATTGTTTTGTCAGATTGAGCCCATTGTTTTTGCTTGTATTATTTACATACATTTCTTTTATGGAATTGCCAGTTCTGTTGCTGCATGTCTGTCACCAGACTGCATGGTCTATAAAACAGTTCAGTACAGTTCGGTTTTTTTTGTCACTGTACACAATCATGGCACCAATAATGACCCAAAGCCTACCTGAAGCAATTTGTCAGGCTAGGTTTGTTCACACTCTTGTTGCTTTCAATCTCTTGCCTTATTGATGTTTGTGTAATTTGTTCTTTTATTTAACATTCTTGTCTTTTTGAAATTATTCGACTTCACAATTTAGTTATTATTATTATTACTAGTAGTATTTTAGTACTAGTAATAGCAAGTTACTTAGTTATAGTTATTTTTAATTTTTTCCACATTTATTTTGAAGGCTCAAACGGAATGACGTTGAAACTCATATTAACATCACCATAAAACAGGTTTTTCCACATATAAATGACAAATAACGACCACATACGTGCCTTTAAATTGTGTGTTATCATTCAATCTACTAGCTGTTTCGATTCCTACACCGTATGTTTTGTTAAATATTAACACAACCATAATAACATTTAATTCATAATGATTAATGGCGCCATGCGAGACGCCATTTTTGGGCACGCCCACCTCTGTCGTCGTCGAGCTTGGTCTCGTGATAGCGGCTGTAGTAGTCAGTTGTTAGCATCTCCTACGTCTTGGTTTATAAACGACATGCTATTCAAGTAGCTAAAAGAAGGGGGGAAAAGCAATTTCCAATATAATCTCAACACCCATAAAGATGTTGTCTCGTCTACTGAAGGAGCACCAGACGAAACAAAATGAGCGGAAGGAGCAGCAGGGTGAGAAGATAGCCGGTTAGCTATCGCACTAACAAAAGCTAAAAACAGAGCTGACTGTTGTTGAAAGGCCCCGTAGACCGCCATAGTAGTGATCATTTGTTTGTCTGTTTTTATGTTTTACTTGCACAGAGAGACGCAGGCGTGAAGCTATTTCTGCAGCCACCTGTTTGACAGAAGCCCTGGTAGACCACCTCAATGTTGGGTATAATAATTCTGTTCCTTGCCCCCTGCTGCAACTAACGGTTACTTTCATTGAGTAATCTGCCATTGATTTTGTTCGATTATTCGTGGTATATAAAGTGTCAACACCCAAAACCTCAGATGACGTCTTCAGATGTCTCGTTTTGTCTGACAAACTGTCCTAAACACAAATATATTAAGCTTGCAATGATGCAAATCAGGAAAAAGCTGCAAATACTCCCGTTTCGAGAAGTTGAAACAACAGACTTTTGGGTATTTTTGCATGGAAATAAATAACGAAACGATTAATCAATTATTGAAATAGCTGGCAATACATTTTCTGTTGATTGACTAATCGATTCATTGTCTAATTGTCAGCTTTGATGTTTGGCTGTAGTTGTTGTTATTTTCAGTATTGATTAATCTGTCCATTACTTTTTTGATTCTATGAATCTATTAATATAACAGTTTTTATGAGAAAGTGTGAGAGTTTTTATGAAATAAGAACAAACTGAAAGGACAGTAAATCCTTAGTTTTGAGAAAATGGAATTGCAAACGTTTAATGTTGCTACTGAATATATAATAATATATGAAGTCTTTTTATGCTTGTCCAGTGACAATGGATGTGTACTGTACTCCTGCTCCTGATACTAAAGAATTCTGATTCATCATAAACGTATTCCTTGAAGTCACAGGCTATGTATGCTGGTGCTTGACCAGGTACCATGGTTCTCAAACAGATTTCAGTCAAACTGACCCACCCAGATTTCCCATCACCAGCGTGCCTGTCTGAGCCAATAATATAAATCAATCCATTCTTGGCTGGGCAGAATTGGCCTAATGTGTGACACAACCACAAATAGTACGTTAAGATTTATAACATTGTAAAATCTGTGATGAAACCAAGGCAATAGGCTTAAAGAACGCAATGACCATTGTTGTGCTGTTCCTTTTATAGAAAAGATTATGACCAAAAGCCTTTGGTGACTTTTTAAGATTTAGTCTAGTTGAAATGTTACAGTATGTTTTTCAGAATAAAAGGAGAAATTATTGATTTAGACTGTGGACCGTCAAGTTGAAATTCACGGTCACATGGCACACTGGGTATATAATACATAATACTTTACTTTCATGAATAAACAGTGCTGGAGCGCTTTTCATTGTTGTTTCCTGTTTTACTTTAGAGTTGCCCAGGCATACGTAAACCAACGTAAGCTCGACCATGAGGTGAAGACTCTCCAAGTGCAGGCGAGCCAGTTCTCCAAACAAACTGCTCAGTGGATCAGTATGGTGGAGGGTTTCAATCAGGCCCTAAAGGTGGGATACACTGTACCAGCACGAAGATAATTACATTTCTGTTATTTAATCTGCTTATATACAATATCAACTTTAACTGTATAAACCTACAGTTGTCAAATCAAAAGGTGCCCTTTCTTTTTATTGTAATATGCAACCTTGGATTCTGTGAAGGCTTTGAGGTCCCAAATATCACATACCTCATAGCAACACTTGCAGACAGTGTCACATTTAGTTAAGTTGAATGTTGGTCGTTACAAAAGTGGGTTCAGTGTTGTATGATAAAATATAATAGTTAATATAATAAAATATTGCTTAATACAGATTCAAACATACCTACTGTTTTTTATATCTTCTTATAAAAGATAATGCCACAAATTGTTGTGTTGCAAACAGCGAGCGCAGTGACTCATGAAAACTTAATTGCTTCATCACATTTACTGAAAGCAGATTAGATTCATTCAAGGGCCTTTGCACAGGTCCTAGATCTGAGTGGATTTGACAGGTGGTAAAAGCAATTCATCAATGACTTTCCACTCCCTCTGCAATTATCTGGCTTGTATGACCTTCATAGGGCGAGGCAGAGTGAAAGAATGCCTGGAGATGTGTGAAGCTTGCCTGTTGCTGGTCCTGATGATTGCTTAGATTTGTACGTGTACAAAGTAGTGATAATAACTCTTATTACTATTCTCTCTTTTTAACAGGAAATTGGAGACGTGGAGAACTGGGCCCGCAGTATTGAGATGGACATGAGGACCATCGCCACCGCTCTGGAGTACGTGCAAAAGGGTCAGCTTCAGTCTGCTTCCTCATAAACTTCACGGTGGGGACGTTTTCAGCTGAAACTAAATACGCGGGACTGAAATAGAAATCCGGTTGACCCCTAAGATGCAAGCGGCAATTACTTTTCTCGTTGTCTGCATGTCACTCTGTGTGGGCTAATGCTGTTGGTTACTTTGTTCAGAGACGTGTTGAAAGTCTGTCGCATTTGACAATTAAGTGCACACTTGCATTGCTGCTTAAGTTCTCGTGTGAGCAAACAACATTAACCTAGCCAAGCACACAATGATGCTGGAGTTGTTCAAAGATCAAGCGTGTGTGTATACAATGAAAGGGGTCCAACATCTATTTAGGAGTGACTTCAATTAACTAATAACATTTTGGCAATTGGTAATTGAATAATTGGATTATTGAATGTGTCACATGTAAAAAGGTAGTTCACCGTGTAATAGGTTTAAGGGGCCTCAGACAATTCACCACCTGTCTCCTTGTCTGTCGTATCTCCTAAAGGTGTAGGAGATAGCAAGGCTTCTTTTCAGCATCTGATACCTGAATTATGTTTGTTTGTTTATGTATTCTATGTCTATGTAAAGTAATGACTGTACTGTTTTGTTAGAAACTTGACTTAAAGTTTTGTTGTTTTTTCTTATGAAACAAGGCTAAATAAATTAAATCTACCACTGAAGTGTGTGTGTGCATAAGACTAAACAGCTGTTATACAGCAAGAAATTAAAATAGTCAAGGAAGAAATTGGCATGATGAACCTCATTTGAAAAAGACAAGTCTGCACAAGCTGCTTAAAAAAGGGGTCCTCTTGTCGGGATGTTTGTAGTGGTCAGGAGAACATTAAATGTTAACAGGTAGAAAGCAACAAGGAATATTCAGGCTGGACGATACATTTGAATAATGACTGTCAGACTTTCACAAATGTTTAATTCTCAGCTGACGGCCTGATTTTGACCGTTACAAAAGTGAAAGGCAGAAGGCCAAATGACAAAAGAATATAGTTAGGTCTTAGCATTTGAGGACAAAGTTTTGCAACAAAACTACTATTAAACCACTTAACACAATAACTGGATAAATATTTGCCTGACTCACAATTCATGGTATGTGTGACGTGAAGGAAAGTTACATCGCTATGGTTGCGCACAAGGCTCTTGAGGTCACTCACGTAATTGCAGACGTGTTTGATAACCAACTGCGTACTATTAGGTTAGAAAACCAGTAGGCAACATGCTTAATCCTTCAGTTTGCACTTCACGTGTCACATTGTCATTCTCATCTTTATCTAAGCCAAAAAGTTTAAAGTTATATATTTATGTTTTTATGGTGGGTGCATTTGTAAAGCAAGTTATGGTTTTGATGACATAATACATCAATAAGCCACAATACAATGTTAAGTACAATGGCCACTTCTTGTTTACCGTAAACATTTCTTTAGTATGGCCTGACTGGTCTCAAGGCACACATTGTAAATATAGACCACTAGTTACAGAGTATACTGCATATATTGTTTCAGCTTTAAAACTCATATAATGGGTCAGTGAACTGAATGTGCCTTTGACATCATACACGTGTTTTTGAGTGTGGACAAGGCTTTAACGTGGGATTATTGTAAGTTTGCTTTAACACTCTTAAAACATAAAGTACTTATTATGCCTGTATACCCTGGGAACCAGCAGATTCTCCAAAAAAGAATGGGCAAGATCTGTCGAATACTTAATATAAAAGAAACTGATGTAATTTGAAAGTAGATGATACACTGTGAGAAATAAAAAAAGTTGTCTGGTATCCGTTCATATTGCGTACAGAAACTTCTCGGTTTCTTTTGTAATTCCCACCACTTTTCTTTTTCTTAAACACACACGCACAAACCAAGGGGTTACAGATTGGGGATTACCAATTGCGGACTTGTCTTAAGGGATAAACCACAGGGATAAAGCCTCTCTCCGACCAGCCTCCCTGAGTTAAGACAGAAGAATAACCAGAAAGGGAAAGGGAAGAGGACGGATAATTTGTGGAGTTACATTACTTCTCAAAAAGAGGAAAAGGTAGGATAATATACTTTTTATGTTACTGTCTCTCTCGCCATTAAATTGCAACAAAGTACTTTCTCGTTCTTGCATGTTCTGGGCCTGATTAACTTCTGTAATATTGGTAATGATAACAGTTTCCTGAAATTGAATCCATGGAATGATGAGTTTAAATGTGTATAACAAAAGCCTACAGCAAACAATAACTGAGGTTTTAAGTTTGATTAGTTTTACCTGATCAAATTATATTGATTATAATTGATTATTTTCTTGACCTGTGTTGTAATTTCACAAGATCAATTGTGTTTTAATTAATGTTCTCATGCCAACAGCAACAGTATGAGAACTGTATTTGATTTAAGTCTGCAGGCTATTTTAATATCTTGGATAACAGAAATAATCAAAGCATCTTTGTCTGTTGTGTTTCTCACTAATAGGCCAGAAAACTAATTGGCAATGTGCAGCTTAAGCAGCTCCGTCACAGGCATTACATTTATGCTTTAAAACAATGCACCCTCCGTCCTCAGGTCTCCCTCCCTCGCAAATGCCTTTCTTTCTTCCATAAGAGTATTATCCAAAGATTTCTCATGTGCCCAGAGCAGTGCTGTATTATGAGCACCTCTACTAAGGCCCTTGGTGAACAAACTCATTGTATACCATAGTTATCAAAAGGCTCTATAAACCAGGACAGTGCTTGAATAAAAGCTAAAATATTAAGAAATCAAATAGAGATTTGGTTATGGGGATTCCTGAAATAAGTCCTCTCCATTCCATTCCTGAAAAACCAGAATTGGCACTTTTCAATGTTATTATCTAGTAATACTTGCTCAACTTGTTTTTTTCTGCAAGCAGTAAGTCCTCCAAGTGACCAAAAGCCCACATCTAATCTTGGAAGTGGGATGGATACGCAGTTTGTCTACGACCTTTTAGGGTAAGAAATACCAATGCTGCGCTATGTTTTGGGCAAGCCGTATCTTAACCTTTGAACCTCCAAGCGTCTCTTGAATCTAGACTATTTTCCAACAGTCGATTCCTGCCTTTCTCATGTCAGAACTTCTCCTCTCTCATCTCTTTCAGGGAAAATGCTTGGTTTTACATCAGCGCTACCTTCGTGGTGTTGTGGATTGCCGTGTGGCTGTACAGAGACAGCCTGGAGATTGACGACATGACTGACAAGTATGTCTTTGTGACCGGCTGCGACTCGGGCTTCGGAAACCTGCTGTGTAAGAGGCTGGATCGCAAAGGTTTCCGTGTGCTGGCTGGCTGTCTCACAGAAAAGGGAGCTGACGATCTGAAGAGGGTAGCGGGGCCTTCTTTGAAGACTTTCTTGCTGGATGTGACCAGTCAGGACAGCATCCAGAAAGCCATGGAGTGGACCAAGAAGGAGGTTGGCGATAAGGGTGAGAGATGATGTTGCATTAACTACATATAAGATGAGTTTGTTAATCAAATTTCACAAGGCAGATCTGTAACCCGAAACATCTTCTTCCACCTTGTGTCTTTCATATCCTTTGCAGGACTTTGGGGTATTGTGAACAACGCTGGACGCTCATTACCCATGGGTCCTTCAGAGTGGATGAAAGTGGAGGATTTCCACAGTACGCTGAAAGTCAACATGAATGGTGTGATTGCCATGACGGTGACTTTCCTGCCCCTCATCAAAACGGCTCGTGGGCGTATTGTAAACGTGGCATCAGTGCTGGGCAGGGTGGCTGCAAACGGCGGTGGATACTGCATCTCCAAGTTTGCAGTGGAGTCTTTCTCTGACTGCCTCAGGTAAGACCTCCACAGCCTCATCAACATTAGATAAGAG
>JAVQJD010026815.1:0-31529 GCA_036023655.1 Nannoperca australis | reverse complement strand
ACCCAACCGGTCGAGGCAGATGACCGCCCACCTAGAGCCTGGTTCTGCTCGAGGTTTCTACCTGTTAAAAGGGAGTTTTTCCTTGCCGTTGTCGCCTGGTGCTTGCTCATGGTGGGAACGTTGGGTCTTTGTGTGTGTGGAAGTTGGTCTCGACCGGCTCCATGTGATTGAGCCCTGAGATAACTTTGTTATGATATGGAGCTATATAAATAAAATTGAATTGAATTGAATTGAATTGAATCTCGATCGGGATTTTGGCTTCCCACAATTAAATGAACTTGTACTTTTGGGGAGCTCTCATGTCGCTGCATGCACGCCACACCCCTTTAGTCCAGAGTAGAAGAGTAACACAAGAGTGTTTTAAGATTTAGAAAACGTGTTCAACCACAAACTGCAGTAGGTAATTGTGATAAATAATTGTGATCTCAAAATTGATCAAAATGATTGTGGGTGGCTGTCTTTTGTTTATACCCTCCATCAGCCTGAGTCCGCCTCTGGAGTAGAAGTAGAAAGTGCCATAATAAAAGAAGTTCCTCAAATGTGTCCTTTGGTACACTCAGGCACTTGATTTATTTCTAGCATGGCTAAAAAATGTCATCATGATGGCAAGTGTGGTTACAGTTGGAAATAAAAAATATAATTAAATATATATAAAACACATATATATGTATATATATATATATATATATATATATATATATATATATATATTATATATGTATATAACGTAGATAAATATATATAACTTATATAAATAAATCTAATAAGAATAATAATGCTAATCTGCCTGGCCGCTGTACGGCACTATTTACCCCTCATACACCTCCAGCCGCGCAGAAGGGGGCGTTCCTGGTCTGAAGCAGAGCTCCGGTCATTTGAGCTCCGGGCTCCAGTGGTGAGGGAGAGCTCAGCGGGGGAGACACGCTGCTTCTCCGGCTCTTGCTGCTGCTCCTCGCCTCCCCCGGTGGATAAAAACCAGGATGTTCCTCCTCGAAAAACCCCTCCTTTAAAACAAATTATTTTAAACTGGGCCGGCGGTGGTGGGTTTGCGGACCCTAACGTGCGGTGGGAGATCAGATGAGTCAGTGGTCGCGGTAGCGAACGTCTGTCTGTCTTTGTCGCGGGGACATCTGTCCTCCGCGTCCGATATGGATCATTTGGAGAAGGAGCACAGGTCGGACGACGAGGCCGAATATGAAGAGGAGGAGGTGGACCCCAGGATCCAGGTAACCCGCTAACCTCCGAGCCACAGTATTGATTGATTGTTTTTTAATTATCGATACGTTAGTCGCGGCTAACTGCATGTTAGCTAACAGCTGTCGGAACAAAGTCCGAGCACGATGCAGACTCTGCTTTTTAATTAAATGTATATATTGTCTCATTTATATCTTTCCTGTTTTTTACATTTTACAAAATACCAACTTTACCTGTTTTTGCTTTTACGTGTTATTGATCTGAAATAAACGTGACGTGAAGAAACGAGCTAATCTGATGCCAACGGGCTGGAAATGGTGTGATTCAATACAACTAATATAAACACAAAATAAAATCAACTACGTGTTTTATTTTGACATGAACAAAATATTAAATGTGAGTTAAACATCTCATGTTCATGCAGAGTAAAGTTAGTCTTTATCCAGTCACTAATATTACTAATAATATAAGGTTAAAATGACATGTACAGTATGAAGATGTAATGAAACTAAGTAAAATATGATTATTTTCATTTATCTGCCTGGTTTATGAATTTATTTTTAATTAATCAGTATTTTCAGTATCTTTACTTGGGTAATAATCTTCTGTTTATCTACTCAATTGATAAATCGACTAATAGTTCCAGTTTACAGAATCCTGCTGCACCAGTAGCTATATTTCCAATGTTAGATTGATTGTTAGATCCACAAAATGTTCTCAAATAATTCATTATCAAAGTAGAAATTGGAATCTGCAAATAAAAAGCATTAAAAAGATGAAGTCGAATTGTATTGATTAAGTGTTTACTGATTTTTTTGGCTGTAATTGAGGCGTTTCCATGGTGATAAGCACATGTCAGTTTATTTAATATGTTTAATTGCCACTTTAAGCTGTTTTTTATTCTCAGAAAACCCAAACTTTGCACTAATCACGCAGTTTAGTTTGTTTCACTGTGTCCTGTGTTTCTCTTCTTTTGTTCCTAAGCTTCCAGAATTGATATTACGCTGCTTCCTCCTCTTTCTGTTGCTTCACCTCTGTGTTGTTCCCTCTCTTCCAGGGGGAGCTGGAGAAACTCAATCAGTCCACCGACGACATCAACAGATGTGAGACGGAGCTGGAGGTCAGTATGTGTGTGTGTGTGTGTGTGTTATCTGCAGTGCGTCAGCGTTTGTCCGTCTGACTGATACAGCATGTCCTCAGATAAGACTCGACGTCTTGTGCTCAGACAAAGTGTTGACTGACAGCTCCTAGAAAAGTGCTGCCCTGAAGGCATCGCTGCTGAAGTTCAGCCGGACCTTTGCTCCGTCTGCAGGTTTTAAACGTACGTGCCTACATGCACGTTGTGTTACAGTAAGCTGGTTTTACTGGCCGCTGTATTCAGAGCAGTTTGCACGCATCTAAATGACTTTTCCATAAAATAAAAACGTGTGCTGTTATGGAGACGGAGCAGAATTGAGGCCGTTTAACACACTTCTGATCTTTGAAACCAATTTAAAATCCAGTAAAGTCTGATGGCTTACAGTTATGTAGGTCAGACTCTGTGTGTGTGTGTGTGTGTGTGTGTGTGTGTGTAAAGTCCTGTCTTGCTGCAGGGTTTCAGAATCGTACACAGTGTTTAAAAAGTGAAAAGGGGTCATTTTAGATAATTATAGTTAGTTTTTTGTTACAAGTGATAGCTCTGTTATTTGGCAAGAGAGGGATGACAACTCTGACAACAGGGTTAACAACCAGGATTGTTCTTGCTCTAAAACCGCTTTGATATCAAACAACATGGCAAGAAATCAGAATCAGAATCAGAATCAGAATGGTTTATTGCCAAGTATGTGTTCACATACAAGGAACTTGTTTTGGTGCATGGGGCCAACAAGAGCAATATATACATATACAGAAAAATAAAAAAGATTTAAATAAAAGCAAAATATACAGTATACAATAATAATAAAAGAAGAAGAAGAGCTGTGCAATGAAGTATTGTACTTTTTATCCACTACATGTATTGGATAACTTAAATTACTTTGCAGATTTAGATTATTAATACAAAATATGAATCAACCAATAAATAATCATATGTTGTTATAGTACAAGCTTCCTGGTAGTATATAAAGTAATTACAATGATTTCAACAAGCTGCAACATTAAATGGATGGTCACAATAATGCATCAATAATTATAATCCAATAATATTATATATATCATTCTGAAAGTATATTTATAGTATATATACATTCATTATTTTGTATTTTTACTTAAATACAAAGTATTTCTCCACTGTGGTATTGCTACTTTAACCTAAGTAAAAGATCTGAATACGTCTTCCTCCACTGCTGTCTGTCTGCTTGTATGGATGTGTAATTGGTGTGATTAATGTGCGCAGGTCCAGCCCCCGAAACGCCGGGCAATTTCCAGAGAGTGCGATCGCAGCGATGCAGGTTTTTATTTTTATAACACACACCTTAAAGCTGGAGCTTGTTTGGAGATTTTTTTTTCAGGGGATAAACTGTGTTTTTGATTTTTTTCTAGCTCCTCTTGGGTGGAGTCAATCCCTGAGCAAAGACACAGGCATTGGAAGTACAACTCAAACAAATGACACTCCCATGTCTTGTCTTGATTTGATACACACTCCAACAATGGAGCAAACATCAGGTAATATTTCAGTATCATTACATGGGAAATTCTGCCAAATACTTCTCAAAAGTTTGAGATAGGCTGTTGTTAGGGCAATAACTTTGCTGTAATAGAAATAGTAAGTACTGATTTTCACAGGTTTTTTGTCAACGTAATGTAAGCCAGGTGTCTGAATTGGAAAACATTTGTTAAAATGAAAGGACATACAGACCAAGCTTTTTCTTTACATAAAAGCACCCAATCTGTTATGTGCTCAGTTCTCCCCCTAGAGAGGAGCACAGGCTGCCGGGAAGGTCCTGTCTCTCATGAGGAAAGTAAACAGAAGTTAGACAGAAAGACAAGAGACGAAGAGGAAAGGGAGTCTCAGAGGGAGCAAGTTATCTGGAGGCTCGAGAGGCTTCTTGGAGACACCTGTAATGAGGGAGGGATGGCAGGAGAAAGCCACCCTCCTTCAGACAGCATCTGCACCGAGGACTTTGTCAGACTCTTCAGAGACGAGATGGTGGAACCTGCACCGCCAGAGAATAATATGCAGCAACTTGACAAAGAAGAAGACGCCAAGAGGACAGAGATGTCTGACTGCGACACTTGTCAGAGTGAACAAAGGGGACAAAATGTTAATGGTGAGAGGAGCGGAACAGCAACGACTGGGAAAGACGCAATGACTGCTCACTATTCCCAGTCAAGCAAGCCACGTCAAAGAAAGGACCTGGAGAAATGTCTTACTGACAGCTACGGAGTCAATACATCACACGTTAGTGAGAAAGCAGGAGCTGGAGAGAGATACAACACATCACAGAGGCTCTCTGGTGATAGCAGCAGTGAGTACTCTCTTTACAAACTCTTGGGAAACAAGCAGGCCCAGAATTTTCTTTATTGCTCCTAATTTCAACACATGGGGATTAAGAGAAAAGCCATCCATCTGTGTCCAACACTTTGCTTCAGAGCAGCTTACATCAACAACTATTAGACAGGATGCCATTTAATTTGTAATGGATATTCATGCTCCACTGAGGATTAATGCTAATGATTTTAAAGACTAACTTTTTGTAACTTTTCTTCTAGAACCAAAGTCACGTCGAAATGACTTCTCAATCAGCACATTGATCTACAGCAGATAATCTAGAAAATGAACTCAGAACTTTGAGCCGTGAAATTTACTGAGCCCATTAATTAACCCCACAGGATGAAACCTTTCCATTTTGGACGTGAGCTTTTGCAGTACCCTTAGGTGAAAATGTGAACTTCACACACATACATAACCTAATTACAATGAAATTTGCGGCACACACTCATGCTTGCTCGAGGACCCTTTTCATTTTAAGTGGCACCCAAAGGAAATGCTCTGCCTCTCTACAGCACACTAGCCTGCCTCTAGACTCCTTTGTTTAGTCTCTCTTTTCTTTCAGCCTCTCACAGAACAGAGGTCGTAACAGAACATGAAGCCCTGCTGCTGCAGAACAACAGCAGGTCTCTTGAGGCCAGGCGCTTGGCAGGTACCACACACACAGACTACACTGCGTCTGCAAGCACGGTCGAGCTAATCCTGCCGGAAATTCATTCCCTACAAACAGTGATTGTAGTCTGCCTGTTTCTTTTATAGGAGTACCTGTGTGGAGTTTTGACACCGTGTCCATTGACAGTGACCTTGACTCAGTTTGCACAGAACAAGTCAGGCAGCATATTCTCAGGCGGCCAGGTGAGAGACTGCGGGAAATGTGTAGGAAAGCGAGTCTCATTTCAAAATGGTAAAACGTGTTCATTACATAAAATATCACTATTTCAAATACAGCCACTAACAAAACATTTGACTGCACAAACTGAAAACAATTGTAAGAGATAATGAATGGTGAAAATCAAGAATGCTTGGAAACAAACTCTTTAAATGTAGTAAATAGTAGTAACAGTACTCCTGTTACACAGTTAACATCATTTGTGTGACCCCACACACACACACACACAGGATGGCGCTCTCTCATTCAGTCTGTCACAGGCATGGATGACTACTCTACCAATCAGAGTGACTATGACACAACCACACAGGAAGAAAGTGAACCTCAATTCACATCAGGTAAAGCAAGATCTGACTGTGTATTCCTTTATGAGTCCACAGTAATCAAAGAATAATTCAATCTTTAAATCTCACCGAAATGGCCTTTCTTTGTTTACAAAGGTCAGAGATCCTCTTACAGAAATGTACAAAGCAGAAGTCCTTTTGCCCGTAAAGCACAGCGTGATAAGAGAGAAGCCTACAGGTAAACCTAATGGAAGAAAATTTAAAACATTTAGGTCACTTTTAGCATTTAAAAATGCTTATTTTGTATGTATTTATGACTTATACACTGCACATGTTTGTGTGTCACAGACTTGTGTGTTCTTTGGATGACAAAGACACAGATGAGGACATGAATCACTCGAGCAGGAGACGCAGGCCTGAGAGGACTTTAGAGAAGATGCAGTCTGATTGGACCCAGATGAAAGAGCGTCTCTCAACACTTCGACAAGTGAGAATGCGTATCCCAGAGTATTCTAATATCACATTTAGTATAAGTGGAGAAATATTTTTTATGTCAACTGTATAAATTCTCCTGTGCACATGTGTATGAGACCTGGTTTGTGTGTCTGGTTCAGAAATGTGAGAATGAGGAGGAGACACTGCAGTTGAAGAAGACGCAGTTACAAGATATTGAGCTCTCCCTCTCTGAACTTCAGCAGAGAAGAAAGGTAAAGTGTAGCACCTTTGATGCAGGTCGTTTATCCGAACACTGTGTCCAGAAGCCTCACTGATACTCACAGTTCATGTTTATGGTGTATGTCCCAGCATGCCTTGCAGGAATTAGAGCGACTGACTGTAGAGACAGCAAAGATGGAGAAAGAGAGGAGGACTCTGGAGTTTGTTCTGAGAGACAGCAGGGCAGGGAAGGACTCTATTAGGTATAAAACCAACTCCTACTAATTGTATTATACAAAGCCATGTGCATCAACATGGTTACATCACATTGCATCAACATTATCCTGTGCTGTATAAAGGATAGTTCTATAAAACACTAATACAACGATGAATGTGTTGCAGTTGCCACCTGCACGAGCTGCAGAGGCAGAGAGAGGTAAGAGACACGGGAGAAGACTTTGCAGCTCTAAGTCAGTGTAAACAGACCCCAAAGGATGGAGCCTTCGTGGAGAGGGTGATGAAACCTAAATCAAGCAGTGTGTCTGTCAATTCTTGGTCGTTCCCCTGTTTTACTATCTCAGGCTGTTTCTTAATACTGCACTTTTTGCGTTGCTCCGCTGTTCCACAAACAGCCCATTGTCGCCATGTCAGTGCTGGAGAGGGAGGAGATGGACAGACAGCTGGATGGTGCCAAATCAGAACTGTTTGCTGAACAGCGGCGTGCAAGAGAGAAGCTAGAGTCCATGCAAGAAGTACTGTGTTATTATATGAATAATTATAACTAGAATGACAATAACACGATTTTAATCAGTTTAAGTAATTACAACAGTACTCTTTAAAGAAAATTAAAAATATCATTCTAAATCATATAAAATAATAACACATCCAAACTACTACTACTACATTTTTATTTTTGTTTGATGCCAGAGTGATTTTTTAAATGATGAAATGACAATAAAACATTAAAATCATCAATCATTAAAATCAAAGGGCAGTAATGGGTTTGTTTGCAGGCACTTCATTCAGCAATTTTATACTGTAAAAAACATAAACTTGAGGTGAATTCTCTTATGTATTCAAAGGCATGTAATTAATGTAGAAAATATGTCTGTTGTGTTTTCCCCAAAAGATCATAAGAAAGATAATGGCCTATTTTCTGTGTAAATAATGTAAACAAACATTTCACAGCATCAAAAAGCATTGATAAGCTGTCACGTTAGTCTGTGAAAATCTGTCTGGGAAACTCCAAGGAGAAGATATTTGCTTTTGTGCGAAACACAGATTTACTTTCTGTGTTTTCAAATATCTCTGTTTATGTGTTCATGTACGATCTTGGAGCAGACGTTAGAAGAGACTCGTGAGGAGCTCCAGAGGGCCACAGAGGCAGAGCGATTACTGAGGAACACGTGTGCTCGTCTGGAAGAGAAAAGGGATCAGATCGAGGTGCCACCTAATGCCATCATACTCTTTAAAAAAAGCAAAATATAAAAGCAAATGGCACACTGTCAACATCTACTTTTTTCTTTATTATCGCTGCAAATGTTGGTATATTTCATCAGGCAGTAGAGGTTGAAGTAGGCGATCTGCAGGCTGAACTGGGAGAATGCAAGATCAGAGTCGGTACCCTGGAGAAGATGTTGGCCCAGAAGGAGCTGAAGCTGTTAGATTTGCAAGAGCAACGTGGGGCCTCACAAGCAGAGAGAGATGGACTGAAGGGGGAGCTACAACACCTTAAAGTCCAGCACTGCAGTGCACTGAAAGAAGCCCAGGAGCAAGCCCACAGAATGGTGGAAAGTGCCCAGGCGGCCTGAAGGCTACAAGTGATGTTCTTTCTAATGTAACACAAAGTAACAAGTACTTAGGTTTTTTTTATTTTATTCAGGAGGCGGCATTGAAGCAGCAAAAAAAAGAGTTGTCTTTGGCTCATGAGCAGCAAATCCAAAAGGTGACAGACGTGTCTGCAAGACTAAAATATTGATTCTTCAGATGACATCATCGCAGTTTAATTGTAGCGATCCCTCTGGCTGTTGTGTCCTCAGGTTAAAGGGCAGACTGAAGAGGAGAAGGCAAACGCTTTGAAAGAACAACTTCTGTCGCTCACACGACACATTGATTTGTTGAAAAGTTCCATTCAGGTGAGTGAGTTTCCCTGAACATACTGTGTGAAATCTCAGTGTAAACTATTTCTTGAATTGTTTAATCCATAGTACCTTGCACTGCCATGAATGGATGTATTAAGTTTGTGTTAAGTTTGGCTAACTTTTTTGTGTTATTTTTTGTGATTAATACTTAAAAACACTTGCAGCTAAAAGAAGAAGAGGCAAAGAAGCTGAGGGATTCTCTGGAGCATCAGAGGAAGGAGGCAAAGAACCGTGAAGAGGAGCTCCATGTAGAAGCCTTGGAAAAGGTACTCTGATAATCCTGTCACCTAAAATAAGCACTCTTTTTCAACACCATTGCTTGACATGCACAGTATGCTCCCATTCAGGTGCACAAAGCCTTAGAGGAGGAAAGGAGGAAGTGGGAGGCAGAGAAGGTGGAAGCTGTTCAGGTGCACTGCGGGATACTGGAAGAGCAGAACAGAAGGAGCCTGGAAAGCACGAGGAGTGAGATGCAGCGAGATAAGAGTAAAACACTGGCTCTTCAACGTAAAGTAGTGGAACTGAAATCAGTAAGGAGACTCGCAACCAGGACATGCAACATTACCATCTTAAATAAATCAAAGTGCATTTTTGTGATTATCTTTTTATCTGTAAGAGAGTGAAGGAGTTGGAGAGTGAAAGCTGTGTGCATCAGCGAGAGCAAGAGTCTTTGCTGGCTGTCATTCGCAAGTCACTGAGAGAGGAGCACCAGGCCGAGATGCAGAAGTTGCAGAGACAGGTGGCACAGGTGACAAGAAAACCACAGAAAGCAATCATGTGCAGGCACACAGTGAGGTGGTGGCGTTGTAGAAAAGCTGACGTGGTGTGGTCTGCGGTCACAGGAGAGTCAGAGAGCGGTGCTGCGGCTCGAGCAGGCTGTTCAGCTGGCGGAGAAAGAGGCCGACAGGCTGCGGGTGATGCTGGAAGAAAAGGAGGCCAGCCATAACCAAATCACAGCTGAGCTGGACCGACAGCTGAGGCACTGGGCCCAGGAGCTGGGAGCAGAGTGCCTGCATCTACACCTCTTAGTGGAGCAGAGTGGAGCCAAACAAAGCTCTGTGCAGCTACCTCCCAGGTATAACTCCCTGCTTTGGCTTACAGATATAACTGGTTTAGAAAGAAGTGAATACTTTGAGGACAACATGGTGTGTTGTGTTGATAATTAGCTTCCTATTTTGCTGCCTTTGTATTGCGCAGTCCTACAGTCGACGGGGCCGTTACACACCTGAGAACGCTAAGAGAGCAGTTGAAGCGCTTGGTTTGCCATCTGCACCAGGAGATTAATTCACAGGAACAAACCAGTGAACGGCTGAGAAAAGACAAGGTAAAGTTGTGCATACTTCATACAAATACTGATCATTAGATGTGCACGTGAATACATGTCTACAAGTTCGTATTTTCTCTCAGGAGCAAGAACTGAGCATCCAGTGGCAACAGCTAAGGATGGAGAGAGACCGGGCCTTGGATACTCTAAAGGAGCGTCTCATTCAGGTACGAACCCACACACTTAGTATTGCTCATGTCGGTGCACGTAGACACAGAAAAGTCATCACACAGAGCATTGTTTTTTTTTCTGCAGGAGCACATTGAGGAGTTGAGCAGTCTGAACTGGTCTCATATGTGTGGCGGAGGAGCTGAGGGAGGAGGGCTGGCGGCATCTCTTCGCAAGCAGCTGAAGGCCAAAGACCTGGAGCTGAGGCAGGTTCAGAGGAGCATGGCTCAGTGGAAGGAGCAGACTGCAGCTCGTCTGGCGTGCAAGTTTGAAGAAGAGCTGACGGCTGAACTGGAAAGGTAACGTGAACAAACTACAGACACATTCATATAGTTCTTTCTAAGTATTCATTGGTGATCTCCCCTACTTATTTGGAAAATGGCCAGAACCCAAGGAAACTTTGTGATCCATTGAATAAAAATCAAGATATTTTTCTCTATTTGAGTTTTGCTCTAATTTCTGCCATCCCACAGGTGCAAGACAAAGTTGTTAAGGGGCAGGTAACTGGTTTCTGTGAAATATATATGACATACTAACCAGCTGTCTCTCAAGAGCATGATCTCACCTCAACTAACTTATACGCGTTTCATATCATAGATGTAACATTAACTATACGTGTAAACTCCTTCATGCAGTTATGTTAATTACTCACAACTTAACAACCTTTTGTTTTCAAGAAAAACACTGAAGGCTCGAGAGGAGAGGCAGAGAAAGCCTGCGAGGCCGGAAGGAGAGACGACAGTTGGTGCAAAGGTGAATGTTTTACTGTTCCTGTGTGGGCACAAACACCAAGCTCTCACAGATACGTCAACCTAAAGATGTTTAATATTCATTTCTTTATTGACATAATCTTTCTCTCTGTCTTTCCCCCGTCAGGAAGCTGAGGATTCAGTCTGCTCTCCTTCCCTCCATGTTGCTGCCTCCCACAGTCCCTCAGACATGGCTTCGTTTAAGCTTCTCCGTTACCTCCAGAGCAGAGTCAAGCAGCTCCGAGTAGAAAACCAGCAGTCGTACACCTGGAGCTCATCGCCTTCAAAAACAATCCCTTCACATTTGTCAGGATCCTATCTTTCAACAGTGAGTACGTGGTTTTAATAGCAGGTAACTGCTGATTATTGACTCTCAGTGGAACCACTAGCTGCGTATGCAGTGGTGTCATTTACCTCAGGGCCAGGTGAACTATTTACATTAAGACTTTTGAGTCTTAGTGATCATTTTATGGATGAAAATTCAAAAACTACCATAAATGATTATATTATATAAACTCAATGCACTTACCTTCCTGCCGATTGTGTAATTAATAGATAAAACATTCATTTTGCTTTTACTAAATTTACAATACTTTTTACATTTATAAATGTAAATGTGTGTAAATGTAAAATGCTCTTAGTCAAAATAAACCTAAAAGCACAATTCAAATATTTGAATATGAATTCTGTGCTCATCTTCATAATATTATAATAATAGCTTATACTGGTGTTTGCTTTATAGATCACTCAAGGCCAAGACGTTGCTGAGATTCAAGGGCACTCATCAATCAGGACAGTCACAAGTTAAGGAGAGGAAACCTGTTACACACACCGGTGATATAATGCTCTTTAAATCTGAGTCTCAGGCATTTCAAGTCATGTTTGTGGCCCCAGAAATGAATCATTTACTGTTGCATGTCCTTAAGATAGGAGATTAACAAGCAGGTCACAGTGACAAATGACACAACCGAAGATGTGGTCGTTAAGTTCACATTCCTCGTTGTGAAGGTGGTGAAACTGTGTTGCTTAATGTTACAGTGAACTGTGAAGCAGTGATGAATTGACATTTCACTGAAGATCATGTGAGCTACGTCAAAGGACCTCGTAGAGCTGACAGTTGTGTGAGAATCTCTTGTATAATCATAAATGTTACATGATGTGAAATTGTAAAATAAAAACGTTCTGTAGATTTGTGGCAAGTTCAAACAAAATGATGACCTTAGCATTTATAATGCCTTCAAACTTCTTTATCAACTTTGTAAAAAGGTATATTCTTAATGTTAAACAAAAGTCTACTGGGACTGGTGCCAATTAGCACGTCCGCTATCACACGTTATTTACCATTGGTCAGTCACGCTTCTGTTCTCAAGGTGTTAAAGCAGGCTGTTGTCAGTTCTTCCTCTGGTATCGAAAATGGACAGTGTAGCACCAGTGCCTATTTATTTAACAGCTATGTCCCTATTTATGTACACATTATCTCCAGCATCAGCCTTGTTTCTCATTAAACTGATGAATAAAATCAACCCTCAATAAAGACAACAAGAGGATTGCTTTCACTAAATTCAAGCAACATGTATTTAATCTTATGAAATCCAACTATGCCATGCAGAATCTCTACATGGACAATTGTTTATTGAAAAACAAATAAAAAGTAATAACACTGGATGGCTGATCGCAACTGCTGTAATAAACATATGACAGTACGATCAAATCATAAAAAGGTGCATTTCCATGACTTCTTTACAAATTCCTCAAACCTCACAGATGGCGTACTTGATGAGCAGTATAGGAAGATAACCTATCATAACGTGTAGAACTGCAAGCAGGAAGTCGGGCTGTAAGCAAACGTGGACACACAGGAACAATGTGGTGTCCTGTTTACGAGGCCCAGAAGCTGAACATAAAAACTGTACAAATATCAGGTACTGCACACCGACGTTTAACAAAGAACAGTCATATTTGCAGTACATCAGTGTGTTATTTACCAGGCTTTGGCAAAAAATATGTACAAATTACCTTATTTATAAGGGCAAACAAATCTGTAACTTTTATCAAATTGGGTATGTAAGGCTAAAAGGTAGGACCGTTGCAAAGTAAGGATCATGACAGTTACCTTGGAGATTCACATGAATACGACTGATTAATTAGCTCACCGTTATGGTTACGTGTTACATTTAGTTGCCTTTGACTATAGTCAGAAAACCTAAACTGAGTGACTGTAAAGCAAACGACGTGTTACACAAACTGTCCAAAACAACACAATATTCATGTAAAGCCGAAGTGCCTTGCCAAACGGACCAACTTCAAGCGGTTCAGAGTCCTTTACAGTCTTTTTTGTGTGACTACATGTCCGGTCTTTGCCGTGGCTTTTCAAGTCATCAAGCACGATCACATTTCCATGTCCTCTTCTCCAGGGTTGTGGGCCACTGGAAAGCTGTACAGAGGAGAGTGCGTGTCTGCAGGTGGACTGGAGGGGCTGAGGGGGCTGGGAGGGGTGGGAGATGGACACGGTGTCGGGGGTTGTCGAGATAACGTCTGTTGTTTACGCTGTTTCTGTAATGAGCCCTTTCGCTTCCGACAGAAGGGATCGTCAGGTGGCCGCCACAACACCAGCTCCATGCAGGAATGGCTTCTAAAAGTATGAGGAAGAAGGAGGTTAGACAACAACAACAACAACAAAACAAAAAGAGAAAATGTATCTTTTCATGGTGGAAACTCGCCAGTGGATCACGAGTCATTCAACATTAAACGTTCCAATAACAAAACAAGGAGGACATACACGGACTGGGCTACTGTGTGGGGTAGGATGTCGCTGATGCCGCGCTGTAGACCCTCCTTCAAACTGTCAGAGATCACCAGCACAGGCCGCCTCGGGGCTGGCTCTACATCCAAGTCTTCATCCTCATCGTCATCCTCCAGCGTTATTCTGTGATACATCAATGGCACAGTATTCACTTAAAAAGGAATAGAGGGTACAGCATGTGTTGATGTCACCTTTTCATGTGATGCAAACCCACCACCACCACCACCGAACGGCAGAACAAGCCCATGGTGGCTGATATAAACGTGGACAGCTGCAATACTCGCGGTCCGACCAGAAAATATCTTCACAGTGTATCAATGAGGATGCAACTGAGAATACCAAACAGTCCGTAGCAAACACATATGTGTGTATTGTGTATATACAGGAGCGGAGGATATAGACGAATACTTATCACTGCAAGACATCATTAACTAGAGTACTTAAGTAATAAAAGTTACAAAAGTATTCAAAGTTATTCATCAACGTTTTCTCAGATATTTAAGATATATTGGTAATTTAGTTTGTGATCCATGTGAACTTTGCCTAGTCAAAGTCACTTCAGTGGATATTCTGATCCGTACTATTTTTGGTCATGTAGTTTCAGTCTTAAGTCTAATTCTGACAAGTAGTCAGATAGTTGGTAGTTTTTGCAACTTAAAAAAAAACAAAAAACTTGTTGCATACCTGTCTTCAATCTCCTGAAGTCTCCTGTGAGCTGCCTCTATCTCCATGCACGAGCTCTCTGTCTCGGGTTGGGACAGAGCGGAGGAGGGCTGTGGCAAAGTCAAGGGCTGAGGCCGTGGAAGTTCAGGGCTGGCTTGCTGTGCAGACAGAAGAGGGCAGCTGTTTGCTGTAGGCCAGTCACGGCGATCGCTGGTATCTGAGTTCTCTGAAACGTCCACTTCTGCCTCTAACATTAACCTCCTCCTTTTGGCACTGCATCCCCTGAGAAAACATTAAGATAATGTATTGTGACATGACTATTCACGACTACAATGCAGCTATTCTACACGTAACCAAATGTTAAGCAAAAACAGCTTTTTCTGTGCGTCTATAACTTACTCGTCATCAACTCTCCTCCTGTGCTTCCTGAGGCATCGTGTCTCCCAGCTGCTGAGGAACACGGACAGGTGTGTCCAAAACAGAACAAACCACCTGTTAATATTTCAGGTGTTGATTGATGTATTTCTGACAAGGAAGGGATTTCCAAACCCCGAATCATCAGCTACGTACTTGTTTGACACTGTTGCTCTCTGTAGGTGTCCAGTCGTACTTGGAGGTCCTAGGTCAAATTCAGGGAGGCTTGTGGGGCCTGAAAATGAATACATGGCTGCCAGGGATCCCACTTCACTGCTTGAGGGAGCAGTCTTGCATGGTGGTCCAGTCGATGGAATTATTTGAAGAGACACATGGGTATATAACTACATCTGGAAGACCAGTATAGATACAAGTCAGAGAAGACGATAAAGGTATTTTCTATGACCTACGTGTTAATGAACATGTCAACACGAAGACAGCTGGCTGGTTATCTAGTTAGCTACAACGCCACTGTTGCATGTTACCGTTAGTTTGACACTACGGGTAAACCTGGCTAGTACTACAAAGTGACACGGTAATACACAATGACAGCTTCATCCCTGCGCTGAATAACAACTTTGCATGAGTTAACCAGAAACATGTAGCCTCACAGAACGACCTGTGCAGCTGCCCTACCCCTTGGTGTTTTTGTTGTTGTTTTGCTAGCTAGTCTCCGTCAGTTCGCCTTGTTTTCCATTGTAATATCCCCATTAGCACACAGCAACAGGCTCTGTGTGCTGAAGTGTTACCAACCTAATGTTATGATATCGCCTGCAAGCAGAAATATACCCCAAATGAACAGCCCCCGTGGTGTGAACTGCTGTGTAACGGCCGTCAGCTAGCTATTCTGGAAAAGTAAAGTCTCGCTAGAAGGTTCGTCCAGGTTCTACGTAAATTACGTTAGGTGAATTGTGGGTATTGTAGTCACGACTTTTTACAAGTCTTGTTTGTGTTAAAATCGGCGAGATACAAAAGCAAAGGCAATTAACCTTTTTTTTAAAACATCAGTTGTAGCTACTAAGTTCAAATATCAGTTTTTATTCAGGGGGATTTGCAGCCAGCAACCGGAAAACGGTATGTATAAAGTAAGATAGACACCTGCTCTTGTTTTGTAATAGTATGTTCGTATTACCAAAGAGTATATGTGATTGGCAAGATGTTTTATGTAACTTTCTGTTTCTGGTCCGCCCCCCAGCTGGTGTTTAAAGGGCCCCTCTTCCTTTTTTCATAGCTTTGTCGTCTCAAATGACGAGTCATGTGACAGTGAAAAACTAGAAGCTGTTGTCTCTGCCTGCTTCTGTACTCAGCTGGGATTCTTCACACGGGAGGCACTCTCTGAGGAAGTAAGACCACTGTTTACTTCAACATTTAAAAAGCTTACAAGCTAACTACTAAACTGCTGTGACAGTATTATAATAATGATATTATTAACATAACTTAATATTTGTCCTAACATCGAGGAGTAACCTAGGCTGTTATGTATCTAATCAAGTTATACTGCCATTATTTTCAGATTTATTCCTTTGCATCTGTGAAATTGTCTTTCTCAAATGCGTGAAAACCTTAATACTAAGAAGAGTTGTTTTTTTTATCTCTCTATTTTACAGTATATGTTTTAGGCATAAATATTGATTTATTTCCACTGTTTGTTATCCAGCAGGGTGTCCAGAATGCTGTATTTGATTATAATCACGGGCCTACTGGCTTTTGCCTCTGGCGCACCACTTGGTAAAGTATTGTTTTAATAGTTGTCACTATCACCAATAATTGAAACCCTGACTGAAATCTGGAAAGAACCCAGTTTACAAATACATTGACTCACTGGTCTGGACATTCACATTTACCTACATCATAGATTTGAATGGCCTTTGTATGGCTTGCTCATTGAAAAAAGTTGGGCAATTGTCAAATAACACTGAATGTTATCACCTTTTTGGTCTTTAGTGATAAGGGTAAAATAGCAAGGAGAGACTAAAAGTCTAACATTTGGAACTTGAACACAGCAATGATATTATTATTCAGTCATTAAGCCTTCACAGTCTTTGTTAACTCCTGCTGTGACTGCTGATGCTGCAGTTCTGGTTTTGCAGTGCTTCAAAAGTTCATGTGGATGTCAGCAGCAAGAGGGGAGCTACTGACATTTTTTTATGTCTGTGATCAAACGTTTTTTTTTTCAATATTTAAATCCAGATGCTGAGGGATCTGACAGTGAGCTGCTTCTGTCACTCAATAAGAATCTCCTTCGCTCTGTGGACACGCAGGAAGGACGCCCCAATCCCAGTGTCCACCTGGCACTACGGCTTTCCAGTCACCACAACCTGGCCAAGGAGAGCGAACACCTGAATAGACTGAAAAATGATTTGCACAATGACATTCAAAGGTACTGGAACACAAATACCCTCATTCTGTGGCTTTTTCAACAAATGTCATGCTATTTTACATCTTCATGTCCACTGAAGTTATATTTTTCCTCGATGTTCTCACATGAACCGTCTTCCACAGCTCTCTCTCCAACAGCCAGTCTGTGGTTGGCCTCTTGGCTCTGTACACTCTGGCTTTGAAGTCCTCCTGTTACGACCTCAGCACAATCACCTTCACCGTCGGTGAGAAGACTGAGACGCTGCTGACACACCTGAAGAAGCAGATGGAACAAGAAAAGGATCATATTGCCTGTAAGTTTTCCTTTGACCTTTTGGAGGCCAACGGTTGTCATAAAGTGTTCGCCATCTTGTTTTACATTGTGCTACAAAATGAGTTCAAAGTTTATTTAGTGTGGACATTTCTTCAGAAAGGAAATCCTAGAAAATGTTTATAAAAGTGTAAAATCTCAACCAAAAGAAAACCCCAGTTTGGATTACAATAAAAAAATAAAATAAAATGATTCGACATTTCATGATTTATATGTTTAGTATTTATTTTATCAGCAAACATCGTCAGTGCATCATATTTTCATAATCGCTTTATAGTTGTGATGCCTCTTGAGTATGACCATTGGTGAAAATAAAGTACCTTTTGCTTTCTTTCTTGAACATTACTGTGAAGTTTTTTTAATAATTTGATTTCTTTATTTTCCTCTCTCCTTTCACGCAGTCAGCCACCGCCCTTTGACCAACTATTACCAGTACTCTCTGGGTGTGCTCGCTCTTTGTGTGAGCGGCATCAGGGTCAACAACCATGTCAGCAACAAGCTCATCAAGGCAGTGGAACACTTCCAACATGGAGACTCTGAGAGCATTGGTGAGTGAAACCGAAAGGATGCGCAGGAAATATGCAGGCAGGGATACATCTACCTACCTATGGTGGAATGAGATAGTATGAAAGATCAAACCAGTGCTGTTTAGTCGCATTACATTTAGAGCCATATTTTAGGCAGGTAAATTCCATAAAGTTACCTGAGATTAATATTATTAGTGCGTTATGTCACAGAAAGTTTCCAAAATGAAGGTTCAGGATGGGATAGTTCTGTTAATAACAGTTCAGTTACTTGATTTATTTTTCTTGTGCTTGAAGTTCAACTCTGCCGAAGATGCATATGTTCTCCTACTTTCTCTCACTAGATACCTATGCCATGGCTGGAATGGCACTCCAGTGTGAGAAGGACTCTGGTACTCATGTGCAGAATGCTGCTGCGCTTGACACGGCCCTTAGCACGATCAAGCAGAAGCTCCTCGCCTCTCGTAGGACTGACGGTCATATTGGCAATGAGTTCAGCACAGGCCTTGCAGTTCAAGTGAGGATCTTTTCCCCTTTTTTGTTGTTGTTGTTGTTGTTGTTCAGCTCCCGTGGCTCTTTTACTGCACGAAACCTTATAGAACAAAATCTTTGCAGCTTAAATTTATTTGCATGTTATGTTCAAGGCCTTATTGGCAATGGGAAGCCAAGCAGCAGAATGTGCTGCCTCAGTGGAGGCCATGAGGACAGATGTCAAGAGCAACAAATACCACAACCCCATGGCCATATCTCAGATCCTGCCAGCTCTCTACCAGAAATCCTACCTGACAGTTAAAAGCAAGGACTGCCTCCACGAGGACGGTGTGTGCAGCGTTATTTCTATTCCCCCTGTGGGCATTGTGATTCCAGGTAGTGGCTGTATTGTCACTGTTTTTTTTTTGTCATGGTGTGTGTCTTCCTACAGACACTCTGGTGCTGGAGGCCATAGATCCTGTGGTGGTTTTACCAAGTCACACCAAAGTGACTGTGATGGTGGAAGTGGTGACGCACAGCGGGGCGACTGCTCTTTACTCTGTGGATGCGCCAAAGGGAAGCTCTCTGTTGGAGGCCCTTGAACTTCTCAAGGGGAGAGATGTTGGCTTCACGTGAGTTAATATAATGTACCTACACCTTTTTAGAGCTTTTTTAAAACTCCTGTATGACTAAAATGAATAATATTGGATGTTGTTGGGCAGGTTTGAGAAGGAGTCCAGCCTGTGGGGAGCTTTCTTAAGTGCGGTGAACGGAGAGCAGGCCAGACAGAGCGACCGCAGATACTGGCACCTCTCATCAGATGGCACTACACTCAGTGAGGGTGAGGATCACACACACACACACACACACACACACACACACGCTACACTTAGACTCACTAATAGAAAAAAAAACATGCTGCTTTTCTTCCTCAGGGGTCAGTGATTTCCAGATTGAGGCGGCTCAGAAGATCACCATCAAAAACACAAGCTACTGAGGCATGATGAGGATCAAAAGTAGTTCAGTCTTCAGTTTTTTCCATCCTTTGTTGTTTTAACCAGTGATTATACTTAAATTGTCTGTTGCCATCATCTCTGAATAAATAGCTGTAGGGTTTCACAGAATGTTTGCATTTCAAGTAGGTTTGAAGCTTAAATAAAAGTTTAATTTAGAACTAAATGAACAGACTTTACTGTGAATATTCTAACTTTAGTATGTAAATTGTTTAGCTTTTTTATGGATTGTTAAATGAGTGTGAAATGTTTTTTCAAATGTCTTACAGAACATGATTGTGCTTTTTTAAACAAATAAAAAAATTGCTTTTTAAATGAAGAGTTTCTGTAGGTTTGTGTTTTTGATGAAAATATGAATTTTAAGAAAGAAACAGTTGACAAAATTATTATATTATCTTAGATTTCTTTACAAATAAACATGGCTAATCAAAACCATGAAATTTGGGTGTGATTTGACGTTTATTGCATTTGTGGAAACCGTTATTATGGATTTTTATTCATGTTAATTGACATTGTCACACACATATGGTAATGTTAGACAAACTGGTGCCAATGGAAATCCAGACATAATGGATGTCATCATTTGTTTGATGTTGATTTTTCTAATAGCTCACATTGTCATACAGATTGTTACAGTTCTCTCTTTGAAGTGCAAGATCAAATCCTAGAATTATGTCTACTTATTTTCTGTATAAACAGAGCCTCATCCATATACAGTCTATAATCTGGAGATATTAAAATAAGTATTTGGTTTATTACCAAACTCTCATATACCGTCTCCACCTTAAACGGTGCTGTATTTACATTTGATCAATTAATCGGTTTATAGATATGTTAGCTGAGCATCTGAAATCCAGTATGAATCCATCCATCCATTTTCTGTTCTGTATGTTTTGCCAAAATACTTGTGGACCGGAAGTTTTGCCAAAATACTTGTGGACCGGAAGTGCGTGTTGTTGCTAATGTTTTTAGCATTCGGCCACAATTTGTTGTGGATTTATTTTAGTCATTTTACTTACCAGCAGCAAATATGCGAAAGACGAAAGTGTGCGAGCTTCAGGAACTATTCGACCGATGTATCGTTGTTTAAAAATGAAGCATATTTAGCCATAAACCGATTATTCATAACGAAAGTTCATGTGACATCGTGGAGGGGATGAGCTAGCTACCATGAGGTTAACTCCGCGGAAAGGTTGTGCTGTGAAGTGATACGCAGGTTACTGTGATAATCCCTTTGTAGCGTTAGTTGTTCTTATGCCGGTGTCATCATGTCTGCACTGTATCGGTGCTTTCTGTTCTGCAAATTAAAAAAACAAACCGGTATGATGAGATTTGCGTATAATGCGCCTCCTCCACAGTGGAAGACACCTGGCGGCGTCCAGCGAATCGGAAACACAACACAGACAACAGCTATCCTCAGTACGATGGCTAATAAGTCGCGGAAGCTCAGTAGTTCTTTAACTGAGGATGGACAAGCTCGAGTAAAGAGAGTTTCTATCGAGGGCAACATTGGTAAAATCAGGATATTTACAGTATTTCAAAATAAGATAAATTTTTTTGTGCCAGACTATAAGTGTTGATAATATGACATTTCTGTATTATGTCCTCTCAAATATCAGCTGTTGGAAAGTCAACCTTTGCAAGACTCTTGCAGTCAGCTTGTCCAGACTGGGAGGTGGTGACAGAACCTGTTAGCAAGTGGCAGAACATTGAGAGTGGGAAGGTGTGCACATTTCCTGACCCCCTATACTTACATTTCCCAACTAAACTCAAAGGAGGCCCAGCTTACCATCTCTGCTTGTGTGTTTGACAGGGGACAGGCGTGTCCCCCCAGACCACAGTGAGCAACCTGCTGCAGATGATGTACCAGGACCCTCAGCGCTGGTCGTACACATTTCAGACGTATTCCTGCATGACCCGGCTGAGGACGCAGCTGCAGCCTCCTCCAGCCCGCCTGCTCAGCTCAGAGGGAACACCTGTCCAGGTGTATGAGCGCTCAGTCTACAGCGACAGGTGAGTGAGTCAGCACGTGAAAGTGAAAATCAAATCTTGATCTCCAGTTTTGGGTCCTTTAACTACAACAGGGTGTTCATGTCTTCTAAACCAAAACTTTCTCAATCAGAATGCGGAAGGTGAATATATTGTTGTGAATATGCTATGGATAGAAATAGTTTGACATATAGATATATGTCAGAACCAGAACCAGATTTATTGGCAAGTAGGTTTACACATACAAGGAACATACAAGGAATTTGAGCATAGATATATACAGAAATTATTAAGTAAAACCACTAAGTAGACTACTATGTACTTGTACAAATGCATCACACTTTATTTTGTTTGCGTAAAATTAAACTTGACTCTCCGTCCTGTTAGATACATCTTTGCCCTGAACATGTTTGAGCTGGGTTGTATCAACGCAACAGAGTGGACCGTCTACCAGGACTGGCACTCCCTCCTGGTGGAGCAGTTTGGACACCAGGTGGAGCTGGAGGGTATCATCTACCTCAGAGCCCCACCAAATGTAAGAACGCACTCAAGACAACAATAACACAAAAGGAAAAGCACGTTCACAGCACATCATTTTAGCTTGTGGTAGTTGTTTATATTTGTGTTATTGCCATTGACATTTAATCTATTTCATCATAAAACAAGATTGCACTTTTGTCATGTCTCAGAAATGCATGGAGCGCTTGGAGCGTCGGGGAAGGCCAGAAGAGAAGGGAGTGAAATTGGACTATCTGGATAAGCTGCACTGTCAACACGAGAGGTGGCTTGTGGAGAAGAGCACCGAGTGAGTGCTGATGAGAGCATGTTTGTGTTGTTTGTCCTCTTCAGACTGTTACGTTTTGAATATTTCCAGTGACTGCAAATTTTCTTCTCAGCATTTATGAAGGCGCCTACACCTAACTGACTGATGAACATTTTGGAGGCTCTTTTATTATCAAGGGGCTGCTGTGAATGCAGGCCTGATGTGCACAGTGTATAAAAACATAAGGAAATGACATTTAAAATTGGTCTTTAGCTGTAATCACCTGGAAATTGTCCGACCTGGTACGAAATGTTCAAATGAAACACATTCAGAAAGTGAAAATTGCATTACAGTACTTGGATTCCTGTTTGGTAATTGCCAATTGAAATGCCTTTCCTCGCAGCTGTCTGTTGCTCGGCTGTGAACAGATGACGGTCAGCGCTGTGTGGTCTGGGGATTCGAGGCTGTTAATGCAGTGCAGAGTGTGATACCGCTTGGCTTTCTCTTTGCAGAACACATTTTGAGAAGCTGAAACAGATACCTGTGTTACAACTCGATGCCAGCACGGAGTTTCAGAGTGACCCAGAGGTGCGGGAGCAATTTATAACAGAGGTAGGATTATTTATTGCACTTTGTCACAATAGCTGCTATGCCAGGGACAACCACACGAGGGCCCCATCCTAATGTTTGAGACCTCATTTCTCTTCTTCACACTCTGGAGAATCATTGTACTGGCATGTTCTAATCTGATCTAATCTGATGTTTGGTGTGTTTGGTGTTTCTGATCCATTGTGACCCTAAAGAACCTTTTTCCTACACAGGTAAAGAACTTCTTCAGTGCTTTGTGAGGAGACAGTCATCAGCTGCCATCAGCAGTGGGAAACAGATGAGACCAGTCACACCTCAGTTAACTGACATATAACTACACATGAATCTCTCATAGAGTGATGGAAATATAAAATAATATAAAAGCTCACTTCTTGTAATGTTTATTCCACTTAAAATCTTAAGAACAATTTCTCTAACACAGTAATTGACTGAAGCTGATTTTATGTCCTTTGTAAATGATATACTATATCTGTGCCGACACTACAGTGACCATTTGGAAACAGTTTACTGAACATCACACAGTTTTTCTGTATTTTACTGATTTACACATTCCTGGGTGGCTGGAGCAAGCAATTAAGACTCAGAAGTACTGTATTTGTTGTTTGGTAATAAATAAATAACTATTAGTTTTTTGCATTTTTTGAGACGTTTTGTCCATTTAATTATCAAAGACTTTTTTTAAATATTGCCTTTTTCATGCTTAGTTTCTGTATTTGTGAATTTGTGATTTTACAATACTTCTGCCACTGTTACTAAACAGAAAGGTGTTAATGACAATACAGCATTTAAGGTGTTATTTGTTAATGGATTTGTACATTTCTAAAGAATTAGGCTCCTGAATGAATATAAAAGGCCAGGCTGTTTGACAAGACAATGACCTTGGCTAAATGTTTTCTCTGATGTGCTCTGATGATCAGAGGGGCTGTTCAGATGCCTGGAGTGGTCAGGGGTCATCAAAGGGCAGCTGTCCACTATAAAGGGGCCAGTCTGGAGCTCTGTCTGCACATAGCATCATTTCAGCCTGAGGCCAGCTGGAGGAAGGAAGGAGATCTTTGCCTCTCTCTCTCTCGCTGTTGTTGGGGTAGATTTAGTGAGTTTCAGTTGAAATGGAACCCAGAGTCCTGACAGTTTTCTTCACAGTCCTTCTCTGCTCATTTGGAGTTGTTTTCTCCACTCAGGGGCACAGGTATCAGACAGGCCTCGAGGCCAGTTTAGCATTCAGAAATCTCTCAATTAAACATCATAGCAGATATCCTCTGTACATGATGCAGCTGTACCGCTCCTTCAGGACGGCTGATTCCTCATTGTCAGTAGCTGTCAACACCCTTCGGACACAAGGTGACATCCAGTCAGCGCACAGTTCTGACTCCATCCTGAATCTAATGGCCAGAGGTGAGTAAACAGTTGAATTATTATATTGTTTTTTACATTTGACACTTTCTTTATATCCAATAATGCATACATGTTACATACTGGGTGTGTTAGTTTCTCCTCAGTGTGCTCTATTCTCCAGCAGCTCTTTGGCTGGTGCATTATCTATGTTATCAGACACTCCCTTTTTACAACCCAGCAAGTGTCAAAATGCTTATTCGACTTTAAAGGCTTTCTCTGTTTTATGTGACAGGGTGTGTATATTAGCCCTCAGACGTCCTTGCACAGGGGGGTTCAATACACATCCTGTCCTGTTCAACCTCCCACTCTAGTGTTTTGACATTTGTCCAGGGATCTGGTTTGCCTTGAATCATCCTGACTGCTGTCTGCCACGTGTGAATTTGAGTTTTCATTTCCATGTTTTGTCATTTTTAGGTTGCCATCAAGTAGGTGAACGGTGGGCGGTCACGTTTGACATGTCATCCATCTCTGCTAGTGAGCTTGTCCAGCTGGCAGAACTTCGGATCAGACTACCAGCTTTCTCTGGCTCTAAGCGTGCCACTGTGGATTTATATCACTCCAGAAAGCAGAGCTGTGACCCTGACAGCACATCATGCCAGGATGAGCCCCTTTTCCTGGGGAGCTTCGGCACATCACCCAGCAGCACAAAGTCTTCCTGGAAGGTTTTTAATGTCACCGCTCTATTAAAGTACTGGCTGTACCAGGGAGATGGATTGTCGAGCCAAGATGCCTCAGGTGAACCTGAGACGGAACATGGGAGTGGTGCTGGGGATGAAGGAGAGGTAACAGGCAAGACACTCTTCAAGAATTTGGGATTGAGGCAAATAAAAATACACCATCCAACCGCAAACCGCGTCATGATGGTCATCTTCTCCAAACATAGCCTGCCGCAGGAAGACCATACAGCATACAGTCTCATTCATACTGTAGAGAACTCCAAGTATGTGACCAGGGACAGAGTCAGCGGTGACAGTCAAAGCCGACGCCACAAAAGGAACAAAATGGAGAGGATGAGGGTGGCTGACGGGGCTTCACCTACTGCTGCACCAGCAGCAGAGCTTGCCCAGAGGCCGCTGTGTCGGAGGGTGGACATGTGGGTGGACTTTGACCAGATCGGCTGGGACGAGTGGATTGTGCACCCTAAGCGCTACAATGCATATCGCTGTGAGGGAGAGTGTCCTACACCACTGGACGAGTCCTTCCGTCCCACCAACCATGCTTACATGCAGGTGAGACAACTTGCTTTGAATTTTTTTATTCCATTTAACTCTTTAGAATCTTAAACAGTCACAAGTTCTTGTATAGTTGCTGGTTTATTTATGTGATTTTTATATTTATGTGATTTCTTTTCAGAGCCTCCTGCGACATCACCATCCAGAAAGAGGGTCTTGTCCGTCCTGCGTACCAACGCGGCTCAGCCCGCTCTCCATGCTGTACTACGAGAGCGATGACTTGACCCTGCGGCATCACGAGGACATGATCGTTGAAGAGTGTGGCTGTCACTGAAGGCCAGCCCATCACTGCTTTCACTGCAGCCAAGAGCAACTACTGACGAAGCACAATGTCTTCACTGTCTTCAGATTAATGTTCACATATTAAATGGAGAGTTTCTAGTCATGGCTTTTTACAACTAATGACAGGATATGACTGTTTGAATGAATATATTTCATCCATACTGGGTGGTACACAATAGTATATATGTTTAGTAAGGTGAAATCTCCATTATGCAAATGCTTTTTGTAATATCTATTTATACATTATAATGTATATTTTGTACATAAAATATGAAAAAATATATAATAACATTTTATTTTGACATGATTATGATGTTTAATGTTTTAATGTTGTTTTTTTGGATACACAGACCACATACATTCAGACAGATGGTTTTTAAAGTAAAATATTTCAGTGGTATTTAAATTTCAAATAAAATTCTATACTAAAGTATTCAGTTGCTTATAAGATTCATCTTTATGGACATTTTTTGCACCCATGCATAACTTTATGATTTTCAGCGTCTTAAAAATAAAAAATGTATAAAACAAATATACAGGACTTGAGTTTATTTATCCCCGTTTTCATTTGAAGTGATTTCCATTGAATCTTCAACAATAGCTATTATACAGAATGAAATGCATAAACCTGTTCGACACAATGTGAAGCACTTCTCAGAGGCTCAACCTGCTCGTAGATACTCATCTGCATCTTAATCCCACTTGCCCTCTGTGGCTTGTGACCAGCTAACATCTTAGTGTATTTGCCTTCCTCACCTCCAATCCACATCACAGTGCACACACCATCAGAGGTCATTAGTGTCCTTTTCTGGCCAGGCTTCTTTTGTTGATTGTGATCAAACAATCAGGCTGATAAAACTATATTGAAGGATGGAGCAAGAGAAAAGCAGTAGCATTTGTTTACTTTGGGGAGGGGTGTCAGGAAGCAGAGGCGACAAGGGGGGATTTAGACCCCAAACAACCAGAGAGCAATGTGAGGGAATGGAGAGTCAACGTCTGGATGCTGAGGCTACTGTGGAGGGAGGACAGGGTGGACTGGAACTGATCAGCTGAAACTCTTCAATCCACACTTCCACCCAAGACAAGACCAGACGGAGGTCTCTCGCAACTTTCAGTTTAATTCAACTGATGCCCTTTTCTTTAAATTGTAGCGTATAATTTGCTTCTTTTTATACTCAATTAAACAACAGTAAAGTATCCAATCTATTGTTTATGCCTCTATGAGTTACACCATGACCATGCTCAGTGCATTTTAAGTGATGAAGCTGCTGTGACACTGGCACTGTTTATCCAGAAAACACGACACATAGTAGCAGGAGCTTAATGTCATCACCCTCAAATCATGTGTCACTTCTCACACATCTACTCCATCCTGAACAAACCTTTCTGATTTGGTCGTCAGGCAGTTCCACTCTTATGTTACCAGGAATCATTACAAATCCACGCTGATGTAAAAGGCCTCGCAAAAAAAATCTTATTACTTTTTCAAGTTAGTGGACCTACAGTATGTCTTTTGTTCTGCAACACAGGGTCCTGTTTTGCATTGATTTCAGTGGACCAATGAACAGGTACTTTTGACACCATCCACCTATGTGCCATCGCTTTTCATGAACAGTAATTTGTGCTTATTTTCCTCAGCATGCATTTGTAAACTTGGACAGGCCAGTATCTTGCATGCTGAACACAACTGTTCACATTCCTATCTGTTCAGCTCCACCGGACTTAGCACATCTTTGGAAACTACGAAAAACACACTAACTTGGCATAGCAGCCCAGCAATACTGAATCGTGTAGTGCAATAGTGCCTGAGATGTCCTGGGACATCCCTTTCATCCATTATTTAGAAACATTTATGTAATAGACGCATCAAAAGGAAAGCCTGATTAAGCCACTTGAGAATGAACCCAGCAAACTTAGGCACGGTGAAGCAACAAAGTGTCAACAGAAGTGGAATGGAAATGTTGCATGACATGACCCCATCTAGGAGTTTCTCCCAGCTATGTACAGTTGTATATTGACCTCTCTTTATACAGTTCACTGACTGAGGTTATCAGTTGCCAGTGAGAGTCTCAAGGAATTCCTCTGATATGACTTGTACTGAATCGGGGAAGCGCAGGAAGTGCTAAAGGATGTTAAGCAACATTTCACAGTCAAGATTTGTCATTTCAAAATGTGTATTAGCTCTTCACTTTCTTTAAATCAGGAAACATTTGAACTGCAAATAACTCAGTTGTGTGTCATCAAATCTTTACATTTCATTTTATCAAAGAAATAACCAATGACCTTTATGGGCCTTTGCACTTTAAGATTGCACTATCCAGTGTGGATTCAGAACTCTGAACCGATGAACAAGAAGACATTACCCTGATTATTGTAAAAATACAACCCACTGACATGACAGAACAAGACTCACTATGAGCACACAATGACACGACACAACTGTCAAATATATGACAAAAAAACAAGAGAGTCGCTTGCTTTAATGGTGTTTGCTTTAATGCCTTGTCACCCTACAAACCGTGTGAAAATCTGTTTCAAAATTACATCAACAAAATCATGTTTTACATTCTCTGTATTACACTTCAGGTGAAGAACTTGTTTTTTAGGACACGATCGACAAATGATACAGTATCTTGAACATTTCAAGGCAATATCTGAGAGAGGTGTCAGGAAATGTGTGGAAATAAAAGCACACCAGGTGACAAACCCTTCTGGAATGGTTATAAATTCAGCTAATTTCAGTTATTATTTTTCCCCGCAATTGATCTTAATTTTCATTAATCTTTCTAAGTTCTTAGGGATGAGGCTTTGTTGGTGTTAAGTACTACTCAGTGATGTTTTAAACTTGTAGCCACTACAGGAAGGCACACTTTGTCACGCATAAATCAGGTTTAAGCCTTGAGGCAGACCGAAAAAAAGTTTCATTACAGATTTGTTCTGGGCAAGACAAGCAAATGAGATTGATAAAGACAGACTTTAAAACACTGAAGGAGATACTGAAGGCGAACCTCCATTCCTCATGGAATGGATGATGGGAAAAGAGAAGGTGCTCCTGAGCCTCTCTTCACAGCATCTTGTTGGGAAGTTTGTCATCTTTATACTCGTTCCTGGAACACCTAGATGTCCATTTCAAACTGTGAGTCATCACCTAAAAGAAATTAAATAAAAAGGAAGCAAATATACATATGTCATAAACCAAATGTTTTGCTGCATTAATATTTAACAGTCTCATACTATATTTATTAACTCCCAGTAATATTTCAGGAAGACTGGAGGACAATATACAATAAGCTGGTTAAATAGCAAGAGTTCACCACAGGGTGACGGACACCCAAAGAAGAAATGATAAAGAAAGTGAATCAAAGAGTCAACAACTAATATGTCGGTTATGTCATCCATGAAAAACTGTTTTATAATGTGATGATAGTGATACACGTCACATAACTGAGGTGAAGGATTTATCAGTGCTGAGATGTTTTATTACTATTGTCTGGAGGTATGACCATACCAGTGTTGCTGCTATCAGGTGCAGTGATGTTGTTGTTCAGTAGTTCTCCATTGTGTGCCTTCTCATCGGTGTCTTTGGAGGAAGGACTGGTCACCCCTGGAATGCTGGGCAGACCTCGCGGAGGAGTCTTGGCCGCCGGAGAGCTGCGACACCCCAGCAGGAACTTTCGGTCGTAGATGATCCTGGTACCTTTTGTGTGAATTGGCAGGAAAATAGAAGGATGACAATCTGTAGTTAAGCACTGCGTTAATTCAGAATCAGCTTCAATCATGCCTAACCACCAGTGGCTCAGTCATCATCCATCATATTTATGTAAGTGTGCAGCGCGCTCATTTTAACTTGCGCTGCAGCTTCCTCCACCACCCAAAGCTCCTTCTTATGTGAGATGTGAGAAGATGTTGGTATTGTTAATGTAACTACAAAGTAATGGCCATGTGTGTTTATTAAGGAAGATTAGCTGTCTGTGTTGAATCTTCGTTGTTGCTCAGATTTCTTTTAGAGCTCCCTCAATGAGCAGAACATTTTCCATCATATATAACCATATAACCACCTAGAAATGATTATGCTTGATGTAACTGTCTGACTGAACTGCAGTTTGGGTACTGCCAGTTTATATTAAACACAAAAATCAGATCAATAAAATAACCAAGTGCTGAATGGATGTGTTTGCACAAAAGGGACACATCACCCCTTGTATTTTGTGTATCAACGTATTAAACTGTGTTAATATATATAATATTAGTATTTTCGGTAATAGCATTTGTAAATGCATCACAATATAAAGATAATACAGATGTGCTGGAACTTTGTACATCAGCTGTACATACATAAACACACACAATCCACGAGGTGTTCATGCCATAACACCACGTGACCAATGAGAACCAATCCAAAGACGGCGAGCTATTACTGTTTAGACCGTGTGTTTATAACGTTTACTATGAGTAGATGTGGTACAGATGAAACGTCAACTTTAAACGTCTTCAACAAAACATTAACCACAAGTCGAGTTGGTTCACACTGGAAAGAACCAATCACAGCTTATGTAGTCGGTGACGTAGGGCCTCGACGAGCGTCATTAGCAGCAGAGGACAGTAGGTGTCGCTGTGGTTTCAGGATCAGCTGATAAAACCCACAATAAAAACCCATAACACGTCTCATTTAATGAGAAAGCAGAGGTATGGACATACACTATACGCATGCATAGAATCCCAACAACTCAACTGCTTCAAAGGCAGTAAATTCCTTCACAGCCAAACACTTGCTAGCTAGCGTTAGCAGTTAGCTTAAGCAGAGCGTTTGACAGCAGCCGACCTCATGGAGTTAGCCTGAGAATTCCCCCTGCACAGGCTGCACTCACTGAAAATACAGCTGACCACTGGATAAGGGTGTGAATCATACACGGCTGTGGGCGACAGCATATCTCTTCGACACACAAACAAGTAAACATGATGTACAACAACAGTTCGTACCACCCGGGGTCGTGCTGAACAGGGTCCCTCCGGGAGTAGTGGAGTAGTCATGGGGCATGTGCGCCGCGTCGTTGATGGTCACCCTCCTGGTCGACGGGATGGCCTTGGCAGTGGTCTTCTGGCAGTCTGTGGACATCTCTCAACTATAATAAACTAAAACTAGCGAACTAAATAACACACACAGGCAGAAAGTCTATGTTTGACAAAACAACAAAGCCACACCGCGCCTGTTTCAGATATTGCTTTGGCTCAACAGAATGGCTACTTTCGGGTAAATAAAAATAAATACCTCTCTTTTATAAGTGCAAATGATGAAAGGTGGTATCTAGACAATTACACACATTACAACATGCAGTCTCTCACACACAAAGTGTCCAGGTTCTTTGTTAAAAGGACCTGAGCACACGTTCCTCCGCTTCCACTCACTCTACATGCACACAAAACAACACGCAGACAGACAGCAGACAAGCTGCAGGGGAAAATACTCCCGAGGTGGACTAAATGAACTTATTCCGCCCCCTACTGTCAAATAATGCTTTTGCAATGGCTGTACATAGTTCCAACTCTTAGTCTGTTACAGCTTGTTTGCAAACGCCTATTTACTAGATCCATGTCATTTTGCAAATTATGATCTAAAGGTCACCTAAGACATATTAGGCTAAAGGACCAATTCAACTTCTTATGACCTTGCTAGAAAAACTACCACTAGTGTAATTATGGGCTTAACCTATGGCAAGCACAAGAAATAGCTGGAGGTTTTTGTAGAGCTGCTTTTACTGAAAATGGATACATCAGTCAACTTAACAAACTAAAAAAGCCAACACTTTTTTTTT
>JAVQJD010026811.1:0-17436 GCA_036023655.1 Nannoperca australis | reverse complement strand
CTCTCTCTCTCTCTCTCTCTCTCTCTCTCTCTCTCTCTCTCTCTCTCTCTCTCTCTCTCTCTCTCTCTCTCTCTCTCTGTGTGTTTCACATTCTTTCACTCTCTTCCTGTCTTTCTCATTTCTCTTTCACTTCCTTTTCTTTGTTGTTCCAACCATATTTTAGGTCAAGCTAAAGTAAACCATATCTGAATAGGGGGGTGACAGGAAGATTTGCGATATAGAGACCGTTAACTTTAAGAGAGTGGTGTGTAAAATGGTTAGAGGAATTCAGGAGGGAGAATAGAATATCGAGGGGGGAAGATAGGGAGTCCCCACCCTTTTCTCTCTCCTTCTGTTGTCCCACTCCCCTTCTCTTAGCTGGCCTTATTTGGTCATGTTACTGCAGCTATAGCTGAAGGAGAGAGGGAGAGAATGGGGGAAGGATGGCCAGATTGTTCTTTTTTTCTCCTCTTTTTCGCCCTCTCAGAATCGAGAACTTTGGTCTCATGAGAGGTGAAGTCAGAGGAATGCCAGGGCTTTGAGGGAGGAGTTGCTGATGTGCAGAAGTTTAGCTCTGCAGATAAAAAGAAAACGGTGTGCTTCAGTTGCAGTTGTTTTGCAGCTTGATACAGAAGAGGAACTCTTCTGGGACAGAAGAGGAACTCTGTTATGCTAAAAATGTCTCCACATGCAAATCAGGGACCGTTTTCCCTCCTGGCTAGTTTCTACAGTATCTATGAAAATGAGCAGCACAGTCGCAGTCTGCTGACGACAGCATCATCTCATCATTCACACTTTCCTGCTCCTCATTACTCCTGCCTAAAGCAGACAAAGCCCCTTGATCTCCATGAAGGAGAATAGAGTGAATATTTGTTTCAAGTGCATGCACACACACACACACACACACACACACACACACACACTGACGTGTTCACAGGAGTGTGTGTTTATATTATTTGGTTATTTCTTTGAATACATCACTTGATGTTTCAGAGAGGGGCCATTTATTAAGTCAAGCCTGTTTGTTTTTTTTTTGTTGTAGATTTTGTGTTTACTGAATATCTTGTATTGTCTTGATTTAGCAACTCAGACATTTGTGTCTGTTGGTTTATGCTTCGCTGTTTCTGTGACCTGTCTCCCACACTGTAGCACTGACCTTTCTAGGCATCACTCGGAGTGCATCAACATATTTCTCTTTTTTCATTTTCTCTTCTTTTGATTTAAACCCACGTATCCTTCTTAGCTATGATCATTGTTAGCCTCTAGCTTTTTCTCCAATTGATAATCAAATCTGTGTTTGAATGTCTATGTATTCTCTCTATGCTTAACTCTTAACTCCATACATCTTTGTCTCTGTATTTATTTCTCTTTCTGTCTCTTTGTCAAGACTGTCTGTTCAGACTGTGTCCCATGAACCGCTACTCAGCCCAGAAGCAGTTTTGGAAAGCAGCGAAGCCTGGAGGGAACACGGACACAGTGCTCCTCAACAAGCTCCATGTAAGTGAAGTGACGACATGTTCACCTCCCTGCAGTCACTACAGAGCAGTATACAACACACGGACCTGTCCTCGGACACACGATGAAGAGAAGGGACAGAGTTGCATAAAACGTACTTTTTTTAAAAACATCTTTATATAAATAGATGTTCGATTTGCTTGAAACTGAATGCAAATCTACACAGTGAATGCATCGAAATGTTGATGCTGTGGACTCCACATCACAGTTTAATAGCAGTTAATTGATATATTTGCAGAGTTACTCCTTTTTATAGACTATTCCGAAGCCTTTCGCTCTTACTGTCCTACCTTTCTGCCCTCTACATTCTCCTTTCTCTCTTCCTGCTGCGATTCAATACCATTTAAAGCAATCTGCTATCTGACCACACAGTCATAAAATGGAAGATTGCAATCTAATGCGTTTCCATGGACACGTGAGCCAGAGTTTTCGGTTAAAGCCCCTTTGTTGAAGCATGCATTATTGCCGAAGAACTTAGTTACTACTGTGCTTTGTTTAACAGAAAACCAATCAGATTACTCCTTACCACATCACTGGGTAAAATCAGCAAACAGTGTTGCAGATTTACTGCCTTAATTTTTTGACTAATACTCCTCTTCTTTTTATCTCATTGTTGCCTTCCAGCATGCAGCTGATTTGGAGAAGAAGCAAAATGACTCTGAAAACAAAAAACTGCTTGGGACAGTAATTCAGTATGGCAATGTCATTCAGGTTTGTTCCTCATCATCTTTTAGGTATTTAGTCAGATAAACCTTGTTTATTTTTCCCCAAAGTTTTGATCAAACTTAGATGACATCATGACTCTCACAAATCTCACAAATTCCTCTTTTATTAGGTTTGAGATATCCCTTCGCTTGAGTGCATGTTGAGCATGCCCACCAATGTTAACCCTTGAATCAAAGCTAAAACCATAAACTGCACGTTTTTAATATTACAATGTTGAAATGAAATGGAATGTGGCATAGTCACAAGACTCCCAATGGAAATGAAGGAGGCTGCAACCTCCTGCAGTCATAGTCAAACCACAAATTATACAAATATTCTGAATAGAACCTGAACAAAGAATACTGGATATCTCATAATGCAAATGCAAAATCATAATAAAGGCATAAAATATCCAGAATACATACAGTTTATTAGACTTCTTACCTGTTGTATGACATTGGTTTATTAAATAACTCCAATGGCGTTAATGACATTGTTCATTTCTAGCAGTGCCTCAAATGCAAGCAGCTTTCATGTAGTCCGTACACTGAGAAGCACTTGCTCCTTACTTCAGATCTCAGCTTGTCCATTTGTCTGCATTGTCTTACACTGTATCTTGTTGCTGCTCAGCTCCTCCACCTGAAGAGCAACAAATACCTGACAGTGAACAAGCGTCTGCCTGCACTGCTAGAGAAGAACGCTATGAGGGTGATGTTGGACACTGCTGGAAATGAGGGTTCCTGGTTCTACATCCAACCCTTCTACAAACTACGGTCCATCGGGGACAGTGTGAGTACTGTATGTGAGGCAAAGCAAAGGATGGCCTATATATTTTACATACAAATACAGTAGCAGATGTTAATCTTGATGGCACTTTCCTTCTTTAAAACTGAGTTTCTCATTTTCATATGACATAGTTTGTCAGTATTATAAGATTAAGACTACAGAATAAAGGTCCATGCCTTCTTTACCATCCCAGGCCTCAATGTGAGGCATCTATCTGATCACATTTATCTCTGGATGGACCTGTGCCAGCACCCAATTAGTGTTTCCCTGATCACAAAGCTCTTGTTGGCAGCAGCTCGTCCTCCCTGTAGCAGGAAGTAGTGGGCTGCTGCCCAAGGACAAAATGAACCCACAGCATCGACTGTGCCTCTCTGCTAAGCTCCTCCCAAAGTAGGTATGGCACAAGGCCTAAGCAGCAGGCCTTGGACAAAAAGAAAATTGGAGTCACTCCATACCTGCTGAGAACAGACAGAAGACAGTGGCCTGCAAATGGACACTGATGCTCTCTGACTAACACCTATATGCATGATAGAGATTCATAGTTGAGTATACATTGTGCTTGCATAGACTACACATTTCTAAATGCAAACAAAAATAAATATGTACACACACACACACACACACACACACACACACACACACACACACAAATACAGTGCAAGTCATGTTATTTGTGAAGCCCAAACCCACTGAGTTCAGTATGTGCATTATGACATGATGTTTTGATCCTGACCCTGCAGTCCCTCTTTGGCATCTTTGCCTGTGTTAGAATTACAATGCATAATCTTTTGTTCCTTTATGTTTCACTTTTGTGTTATCGCAGGTGGTGATCGGGGACAAAGTGGTCCTTAACCCAGTGAATGCTGGCCAGCCGCTCCATGCCAGCACACACCAGCTTGTGGATAATCCAGGATGCAATGAGGTTTGGCTGAGCTGCTGCAACTCATCTTCACTCCTCAGATGTTTCTATGGGAGTGTCGGCTGTGAAGAATCTAATTACACTTTTTTTTCCTTATAACCGCTGCTTGTTTATTAGCTGCTTGATGTGAAACATTACAGGCTTGTTTTCCTGACCTCCACATTTAGTGTGTAGAATTAAGGACGAGGCTACAGTTAACACTGCATTTAAAAAGGCTGTTTCTCTTTCATAACACTACACTTCTCTGAGTTATTTAACCACATTATATATCAAAGTGCTTTACAGATGTTTTAGAGAAACACAGAGACAGTGGACGGGATTGGTTGGGTCAGTTTTTGAGCGGTTGTGCAATCTCTTATGTTTTCCAAAAGGGAGATAAAGTCATGCATTCCTTATTGATGACTATGCAAGCAGTTTAAAGATGCGTACGTGTAATGATAAGAATCTAAGCACAAATCATTGATGTCTATGACATCAACTTGCAACTCTTACCAAAGGAAGGAATGCCTTTAGAAACCTTTTGTTTCTAAAGATGAACATTTTAATTCTTAGAAAGGTTTTGAGGTGTTCTCCTATCCTATCTTCTTTTATTTCACACTGGGTACTGAGGAAAAAATAAAACTCCACAAACACTAAACCATCCCTTCAACCTCCCCTGCTGCCATTCGATTTTACCTACAGTCACTGCAAACTCTGATCGTTTGTTTTTCAGGTGAACTCGGTCAACTGTAACACCAGTTGGAAGATCGTCTTGTTTATGAAGTGGAGTGACAATCAGGAGATCATCCTAAAAGGGGTTTGTCCAACGTCTGTATTATGTTTTTACAAACTCTTTTTTATATAGATTTAGACACATATATACAGATTTAGATATAGATACAAAAGGTAGATATATAATAAACACATGTACAATAAATAAACCGTCAAGTAAAACAATGGGGAAAAACAAGGGTTAATATCATAATATCAGCAGTAAGGAAATCTCTTCCAAACATCCTTTGTATACATGAGGTTCAACACAATGAAAATGGAATAGTCAAAGAAAGGTTTCCATAATTTAAAAAAATGGCTCGCATTCTCTAATTTTTCTTACAAAAGGCGTTGTATAATGTCCCTTATTAGAGCCGAGTGGGCTGGTGGTTTCCGCTTCAGTATTATCAATTTACATTTGCTTACAAATTAAATGTATTTTTTGGGTTATTCAACAGCTCTGCGTTGGGAGTTTTAACACCACAAATAGCTACAACTACAGTAGGTCTAGCCAAAGCACCTCTCCAACTAACAAATGTGTGAATACATGCAATTCATTTTGGGGCACTTCTCGAATAGAAAGGTCTACAGGGGTCTATTGTGTTTTCTGGTTTTCCTATAGTTTCTGGTTAATTACAAGCAGTGTGTCTTGTGGAATTTGAAACTTGTTATAGCCACACATGATTAAATATTTCATTTTTAAAAGAGAGTACTAAGTTGGTTTTGAGGATAAGCTGAATATGTTCGACAGTAACAAATGTTCTCCCTCTCTCCAGGGAGACGTTGTTCGGTTATTTCATGCAGAACAGGAGAAATTCCTCACATGTGACGATCACAGAAAAAAACAATATGTTTTTCTCCGCACTACTGGACGGCAGTCAGCTACCTCTGCAACTAGCAGCAAAGCCCTATGGGAGATAGAGGTGAGGACGAATATGTTTAGAGTTGGGTTCGCTAATTGTAGTATGTACTGTATGGTGTTAAAATGTAGCAGTGCATGCTGCAAGAGCAGCGGTTCTCTGTATGCCAGAAGTGAATATATAGTAAGCCTTTCTATATGTTTTAATCAGATAACAGAAATGTGTTTCCTGCATTTACTTTACTGCATATCAAACATTTTAGTCCACAGCACCTGTTAAATAAATTGTATGAACTGGTGCAAGATGCTATTGCTGTGTGCTCTGGTTTCAGGTTGTGCAGCATGATCCATGTCGAGGGGGGGCAGGCTACTGGAACAGCTTGTTCAGGTTTAAACACCTGGCCACTGGACACTACCTGGCTGCAGAGGTCAGTGGACCACAGACACTGTGTTTTAATTAACTGTAATTAGAAGAAGGCAACATTGGCAAAATCAAATTTAACAAAATACTGTACATTGGTATATTTGGATTATGCTGTTATTTCGGTATTGCTGTTGTGCTTTTTTGAGTTATTTACATGCAACACAACCTTTAAGACCAGAGGCAACTATATTGATTTTACAGAAAATTAAATTTCAGGTGATATATAGAATTTATTCCCAGTGGTGAACATCTTTGAATTTTCGCAGGTGAATCCAGATTATGAAGAGGAGGGTCGGGAGTCCCGCTCCTTAGTAAGTGAGCCGCGCTGAAAGACTTTTGTTGTTGTTGTTTTTGTTGTTTAAATGATTCAATAATATAAGTCCATTGTTGTCTAATAGTTACCCAACCTAACTTGTTGATGTAATACTATGGCGCAAGAAAATCCTTGTTTCTAATGGGCTGAAAGGTGTTTAAAGCATTTAGTATATCAAGACACCTCAAACCCACTTCCAATATTTAACTGCCATTACAAAGCTAAGGTGTAGAAAACCGTAACTACTTACCAGTTTACTCGCTGGTGAAACCTCACCTGTTTTTTTTTTGAAAGATTGTTTGTAGGCAGTTTAAGCCATGGTTAAGTGACAGCCTCTCTATTTGCCAGGCTGTGAAGATGGTGTAGCTAAAAAGGGGAAATGTCCCTTGACAGTAGTTATGTTTCCAGCCTTGAATAGCTGAAGGTACGTTTTTCACAGTGAAATTGTATTACATGTCAGTCACCAGCAGATGACAGCCTTTCACTGTGAATGCATATTTCTTTATTGGTACTTCAGTTCTTTGCTCTAACTGGCTGTGACACCATTAAGCTGTTCACATCTGCTGACCAGACAGTGACAAGTGAACCAGCTCACAGTCGGTCTGCTCCTGGGCTTATTGAGTTTTTAGTCAAATAAAAAAGAAAGAGAAAGAAGAAAGTGAACGAAAATAGCCCCCAATATATTGTGATGACTATATATTTTAGTTAGTCCTATTGAAAACAGGACTAACTAAACCAAGACATTTACTTTGTTGTATCCAGAAATCTATTTCAAGCAACGACTGAGTTGATAAAGTCCTTACATTTTACAGGGAAAACATCATTGCACTTTTGAGGAAAGGGGACTTTGACAGTGATTGCCTTATCTGCTGCGTTAATTCTTTTAAATTTTCACTGTCTGGAATCCATTCCTAGGAATCTTTTCACGGGAGTAGTTGACCTTTTCACTTAAACACCTGACTCTAATTGATCTTGACTGTTTTCCCTCCAGTTGGACTCGGAGCAAGAAGCCTTGCGGGCACGTTTGAGAAATGTCCAGGACAAAGTAATGTACACCCTTGTTTCTGTACCCGATGGAAATGACATCTCTTCCATATTTGAACTCGACCCTACCACGTTAAGAGGAGGAGACTCACTGGTACCCAGGTAAGAAGGCCATAATGTGTCTGGTCTATTCCCTGGTCTGTCACTCTTTCCACTGAAAACCAAACCACGGACACATTACAAGCAGGGGACTTCCACTGTATCTTAAGTCATCTTAATATAACTTGTGTGTGTGTCTTACTGTTACTTAATAAACAGTATCATGCAAGAGTTCTTCATGGCGGTTACGCAGATGAGTCCATTCCCACAAATTAATTGCAGATCTTATTCATTGTATGACCCTTATTTGTGTGTGTAAGCAGATGTGTCTGTGCTTGTTTGTGGTAAAGATGGATGACAAATTCACAATGTGTTGTGTCTGACTCACATATATTCCCTAGAAATGCTGTTCATGTGAATGCGTAGGTCTTGCTGGAATGAAAGTTGTTGTGCTGGTGGTGTATCTATAAACAGTTCCTGTAAGGTGACCAGTGCTGAGCTGGCGTGTGATGATTTTAACATTTTACAGGCCCATTTATTTAACTAAAATTGTCTTTTGTTTAATAAGTCTTCAGTGTCATTTGAGAATTTAAGATTTAGTGCTTCCCATCATTTCCTGCAGATATTAGAGAGGAATACCATAAAACCATGCCTGACTGCAATACACACACGTGGACCGGTTTACATTGCCAGCAGCATATTTGTCTTTGACACAGTTACCTTTTAATCACAAATGGAATTAATACTTTGACTTAAGACAAAGAGATACAACGCTCAAACTCAAATGCAGCATCACATTCTTGACTATCGTTACAGAAGTATAACTGAAACTATCTCTAGCCCTAGAGGGCACTTAATCAGGCTTTCTTGCACTTTGGGCACTTGAGTGAGACTGCTTGTGTTTACATTTTGCTTTATATTTGATTCTGTAATGGCCGTAGATTTTAAGTTTTCTGTGACGCCAAAGCAAAAGAATACTGCTCTGTGTTTGCAGTAATTGGCAGTACTGGCAACCTTTTTGATTGAAGATTCGGTGTCATTTCAAACATAACCATTTCCAATGTCAATAGGTACCATCCAGTGTTTGTGATCCAAAATAAACAGAAATATAATATAATATCCAGAATAAACAGAAATGTCAAAATGTGTTTTCAGGAACTCGTATGTGCGCCTCAGACACCTGTGCACAAACACATGGGTTCACAGCACCAACCAACCAATTGACAAGGAGGAGGAAAAACCTGTCATGCTGCGTGTGAGTGGCACTTCATTTGCACTATTATGGAGCAGTAGATCACCAAAAAACAGCTTTTGTTGTGACTAGACTCTGTACAGGAGGCTGAGGGGAAATCCTGTCTGGGTTTATGAGTCACCAAGGGGTCACCAGTAATACAAACCCTTGTGCAACCCCCTGCTTCTCTGGTGTGAAGTTAAAGAAGTGTTTCTGAATTAAATATTAAGTGCCCTCTACGTGTTTTTTCACAATAAATATACAATTGCAATTTAATTGGGTAATTATTGGAGGAAATCATAGAAGTGGTCCCAGAGACCAGTTCTAAATATTATATTACTATCGTATAATAGTATATAAAATATTATACTACATTTTGTATTGCTCTGAATGATGACATTTATTTTATTTATTTTCTTATTCAAGATTGGCACCTCGGCACTGAAAGAGGACAAAGAGGCTTTTGCTATTGTGCCCGTCTCACCAGCTGAAGTGAGAGACCTCGACTTTGCCAACGATGCCAGTAAAGTGCTGGCTTCAATTGCTGGGAAACTGGAAAAAGGCACCATCACACAGAATGAGAGGAGGTAAAAATGCGTAGTGGTGGCAGACTGTGAATGTCTAACAGGAAACAAGGCAGTCATGTGTTATTACTTTGTGCGTCTCTCTTTTCATGTGCAATCAGAGCGGTTACCAAGCTCCTGGAGGATCTGGTGTTCTTTGTGGTGGATATTCCCAACAATGGGCAGGATGTTCTAGAGATCATGGTCAACAAACCCAACAGAGAACGACAGAAACTCATGAGAGAACAGAATATTCTCAAACAGGTGAAGCCTTGATACAGTGAATGTAACATTTTGAACACACTCTTGTTTGAACCTGCCAAAGTGGCATGGTTGTCAGGCCTGTATCTGCATGTCCTTTTTGGCTTTGACTTAATTTGGTTACAATTGTCACAACCATATCCCTGTATTCAGATCTTCAAGCTGCTACAGGCTCCATTCACAGACAGTGGGGACGGGCCCATGTTGCGACTGGAGGAGCTCGCTGACCAGCGTCATGCCCCCTTCAGACACATCTGCCGCCTGTGTTACCGGGTTTTGCGTCACTCTCAGCAGGACTACCGCAAGAACCAGGTACAGTTTGAGAGGCCAAAAAGTCCGCTTTATGAACACCGGCACTGTATGACATGAGTGTACTGTAGTTCCAAATGTCCTTGATTAAGTCTAACCGTAGGTGAAAGAGGCCTTTGCTCTGTGGCAGCTCTGAGTATCAACACTAAAAACGGCCCCTGAATCTATAATTATAATTGAATCTCCTGTGCATTTTGCAAGGATCACCTGCCGAGCCCCTTTATGAAATTGTCTGCTAATACGAATGCACAGAACCACAGAGTGATACTAGCTCCTCTAATAACAAATGTTTGTAAATGTGAACATAGTCAACATACAACAGTAAACAGTGAACATACAACATTCCCATTTCATGAGAATAGTCGTTTTCTCTTAATCACATTACAGTGTAATTATTAGAGGGATAATTTCATTAGGTTGAATAAGGAGGCAGTCTGGTCCTTGTGAACATGCTCCTTTTGTCAGCACACAGTTGGCCTTTATCATTCAATATAAGTAATGGATATATCAAGGTCATGCATTTATAGTCCGCCTTGGAGAATGTAAAGATAAAGGAACAAGGTTAATAATGACAGTTTTCACAGAGTCTGTGCCGTCTTGTTCTGGTTTGTGTATGCTCAGATTGTTTGTCTGTCTGTCCTACAGGAGTATATAGCCAAACAGTTTCGCTTCATGCAGAAACAGATCGGCTACGATGTCTTGGCTGAGGACACAATCACAGCTCTGCTCCACAACAACCGCAAGCTCCTGGAGAAACATATCACTGCTGCAGAGATCGATACGTTTGTTAGCCTGGTCCGCAAGAACCGTGAGCCCAGGTTCGTGTGCGTTTGTGTGTCTGTATGTACACCATGAACATGGTGATCTGGGATAAAGGCAGAACCAATGATACAATTATTAAATAATAGTCATCTTTTAAATACTGATTATAATCAGCATATGCTGATCATCCTCCACCATCCAATAAATTCACTTATACCACAGCCGGTAACTGACAAGTTAGGACATTTAACATTTTATTTTAACTTTATGTACTTAACCCTTGTGCTACCCTCTGGAGAAGACACTAGGTCAAATAATATTTTAAAAAATAGTATCATGAGTGATTGAATTTTGCATATCTTGTGTGTGTGTGTGTGTGTCCAGGTTCCTGGACTACCTGTCAGACTTGTGTGTGTCAATGAATAAGTCCATCCCTGTGACACAGGAGCTCATCTGTAATGCAGTGCTGGATCCAGCTAACGCAGACATCCTCATAGAAACTAAGTGAGTAGTCCCTCTTCTGCCTCCACCTGTTTCTGCCTTATCCTCATCATGCCAGTGTACACTAATGAACATCTACAGAGGGCATGGAATGAAATTGATTTAACTTACTTCCTAATGAAATTATGAATTTTAATCATTATAAAGCAATATCTGCTATCATAAGCTAACTATAAAACTAGTCTTTATTTGGAAGCCACCATGCATCTCTTACAAAGGAGTCGAGTTAAAAGATGTACACAGATTCTTTATTTATTCTTTATTGTTTATTTGGATCCCCATTAGCTTTCACAAAGTGGTTGCCTGTCTTCCTGGGGCCCGCACAAAAACAGTTGACAAATAATTTATCAACAACCATTTTGATAAATCATTGTATCATAATCTCAATGCTTTTGTTTTTTGTCAAAAATGTTTAGTTTTCATCAGCATTTAAGAAATAAATAAACAAAACAATCCCCTCCTGCAGACTCGTGCTGTCAAGATTTGAGATCGAGGGAGTGCCGCTAGGGGAGAACTCTGTGGAGTCAGAGGAGGATGAGGAGGAGGTGTGGTTGTTCTGGAAAGAAAGCAATAAAGAGATACGGAGTAAAAGCATAAGGGAGCTGGCCCAGGATGCCAAGGATGGGCAGAAGGAGGACCAGGAGGTGATCAGTTATTACAGGTATTTACTTTGTTTATCATGTGTTTGTCTGGGAAAATGCTAGTCTAATTTAAGATTGAGTCTGATGTGTTCAGACACATTTTGCTGTTTAAAATGTACACTTAACCTGTACCTGACACTTAACCATTTGCTTTTACTGCTACAGGTACCAGCTGAACCTATTTGCCAGGATGTGTTTGGATCGCCAGTACTTGGCGATCAACAAGATCTCCGGCCAACTGGATGTGGACCTGATCTTGCGATGCATGTCCGATGAAGACCTGCCCTATGATCTGCGAGCCTCCTTCTGCCGCATGATGCTGCACATGCATGTGGATCGTGATCCTCAGGAGCAGGTTACGCCCGTCAAATACGCTCGACTCTGGTCTGAGATCCCCTCAGAGATCGCCATTGACGAGTGAGTAACTGGAAAAACTGAATGAAGTGTTCTTTGTAGCATATTACTCTTATGTAAATGAAAGCATTTTTTGTGTTGGTGATTTATTTGTGCTTTTTTTGTTGCTTTCTTGTAGTTATGACAATGATGGAACGTCTAAAGATGAGATTAAGGAGCGATTTTGTCAGACTATGGAGTTTGTTGAGAAATACCTGACAGATGTGGTGTGTCAAAGCTTCCCTTTTGCAGACAAAGAGAAGAACAAGCTCACCTTTGAGGTCAGCCTGGCACAGCCTTGATAAATAATCACATTCATGTCATAGTCACGTTTTGATGTTAAATATCAGCAAACCTATTTAATTCATCTATAGGTGGTGAATCTGGCCAGGAACCTGATTTATTTTGGCTTCTACAACTTCAGTGACCTGCTGAGACTAACCAAGATCCTGCTGGCTATTCTAGACTGCGTCCATGTGAGCACCATTTTCCCTTTCAACAAGCTGGACAAAGAAGATGAGAGTAAAGGTATAAATGCCATGGCTGGTCAGTGGAGGACCAAATCTCTCGTGGACATGAAGTTGATCTCTGTTTTTGTTCATGCTTACAGGCAGCAATGTGATGAAGTCCATTCATGGCGTAGGAGAGCTGATGTCCCAAGTAGTCCTGAGAGGAGGGGGCTTCCTTCCCACGACTTCAAACAACAGCTCTGATGGAGACACAGTCAAGACCCAGACCGAACCTGAGAAGCAGGATATACTGGTCATGGACACCAAGCTCAAGATCATTGAGATCCTGCAGGTCAAGAACACTGTACACATACATTGTAGACACTATATCAGACACAGTCCCTCAATCCTCATGAATTCCCTCTTATTTTCTGTCTCGTCCTGTAGTTCATCTTGAATGTTCGTCTGGACTACAGGATCTCCTGTCTGCTGTCTATATTTAAAAGGGAGTTTGACGAGAGCAACTCCCAGAGTGAATTATCTGTAACTGGAGCAGCTGAAGGACCGAACAATATGCCAGGTAAACATATGGCTGCATTTTACACAAGTGTGGCCAGTAAAATGGACTTTGTTGGTTAGAATAAATTTTTTTGGGATTCCAGGAGCTCTGGATTTTGAGCACATAGAAGAGCAGGCAGAGGGGATATTTGGTGGAAGGTAATCCCAGTTTCAATAAAGAAAGAGGCACAAAATACAGAAAGACGATGTGTTTTGAGTTGAGTGTGTGTTCTGTGCATGTGTAGTGAGGAGAACACCCCGCTAGACCTGGACGATCATGGTGGCCGTACCTTCTTGAGGGTCCTTCTCCACTTAACCATGCATGACTATCCTCCTCTGGTGTCCAGAGCCCTTCACCTGCTCTTTAGACACTTCAGCCAAAGGCAGGAGGTCTTGCAGGCTTTTAAGCAGGTATCCCAACAACTAATACACATGTAAAAACTGAATCAATTAAAATCACACTATATAAAGTAAAACTTTTATGTGCATTTGATTCTTTTTACCGTTGTTGTGAGAAATGCATAAATACATACAGTAATGCACATTACAGTACTATTTGAATGTGGGATCATCATTATCTTTCCATTCCAGGTTGCCTGTTCTGTACTTTATATTGTAACATATGTGTGTTCACAGGTCCAGCTGCTGGTCACCAGCCAAGATGTGGAAAATTACAAGCAAATCAAGTCAGACCTGGACCAGCTGCGCTCTATTGTGGAGAAGTCTGAGCTCTGGGTGTACAAGAGGCAGGGGCCAGACGAGGGCATGGATGCAAGAGAGGGGCTCTCTGCTGAGTCAGAGCATAAAAAGGTGCAATATACTGCACAACAAAAGAGCCACACACAGGCAATGAAAAGCCGGCTAGAGGAAGGCCTTTATCTCTAATTCTTTTTTTCTGGTGTTCTGTCTAGGGGGATTCAGGGGGCACAGACAAACCAAAGAAAGCAGAAAGTACCAGCAGTTACAACTACAGGGTGGTAAAGGAGGTAACTATCTTACGTCTATATACTGTTAACAAGCTCTAGACACTTTTTTCCACATACCTCACCTTCTCACGTTTTCCATCTTTCTTTTCTCATTGTTCTGTATCAGATCCTGCTGCGGCTCAGCAGGCTGTGTGTCCAAGAAGGTCTGTCGGGTAGGAAGAGCAAGAAACAGCAGCAGAGGCTGCTGAGAAACATGGGGGCTCATGCAGTCGTCCTTGAGCTCCTACAGATCCCCTACGAGAAGGTATCAATAGCTTTGAGTGAAATGTTGTTTGCTTTTTGCGTGTTAAAGTGGAAAAACCTTCACATCAGCTATTTTCTCCTCCAGGGAGAAGATCTGCGTATGCAGGATATCATGAAGCTTGCCCACCAGTTTCTACAGAATTTTTGTGCAGGAAACCAGCAGAATCAAGCCCTGCTACACAAGCACATCAATCTTTTTCTCAACCCAGGGGTGAGCAGTCGTGCCGGACCATGCACCACTCGAAACCCAGTATTACTATTGAAAATTGCTGATTTTGACTTTAAACAACATTCTGTTCTGGCGCCCCTCTCTCTGTTTTTTTTTTTTTCTTCTATTCAGATTTTAGAAGCCATCACCATGCAGCATATCTTCATGAACAACTTCCAGCTGTGCAGTGAGATCAATGAGCGTGTGGTTCAGCACTTTGTCCACTGTATTGAAACACATGGCCGCAACGTCCAGTACCTCAAGTTCCTTCAGACTATTGTCAAAGCAGAGAATAAATTCATCAAAAAGTGTCAAGACATCGTCATGGCAGAGGTCATGCCTTGTTACCACTTTCTAATGTTTGAACTATGCTACAGGCACCCTATGTCCTGGTGTATGGTGTAATGGTGTATATATTTGTTTCGTCCTACAGCTGGTGAACGCTGGCGAAGATGTTCTGGTCTTCTATAATGACCGCGCCTCCTTCCAGACGCTGGTGCAGATGATGCGATCAGAGCGGGACCGCATGGATGAGAACAGCCCTCTGATGTACCACATACACTTGGTAGAGCTCTTGGCCGTCTGCACTGAGGGCAAGAACGTCTACACAGAGATCAAGTGTAACTCCCTTTTACCACTGGATGACATAGTGCGGGTGGTGACCCACGAGGACTGCATCCCTGAGGTGAGAAAAGCCTCAGACAGAGGCAGCTGTGAGAAAACAATATGCCAGTTATGGCGAAGACTCTGTCGGCACTCTGTAAATACGGAGGCTTGCAAAACAATTCTCAATGCATCTAAATTCCATGCTATTAATTATCATATGATCATATTTACAGTTGCAAGTAGCACTTAATATCTATCTGAAATCCGTCTGATTTTCTGACAAGATAAGATTTTTTAAGGTCACATCACACCCTTCATGTGTTGACTCAATGTGACACATAATGGACTTGTTATTGTGTCTATTCTTTATGTTTCACTGTCTATGTTTCTTTTAAACAACTATTGTTCTCTTTATTGCTAACATTGTAGCTTCTGTTACAATCTATTATTATATATCGTTATTATATATAATAATGTTTATTTTTATTTTTACAGCACTACCTTTTAAGACTTTTTTGGCCTTGACGTGCTTGACTAGCACCACATTTCACATTTCACACTTCCTAACCTTTCAGGTGAAGATCGCCTATATCAACTTCCTGAACCACTGCTATGTGGACACTGAGGTGGAAATGAAGGAGATCTACACCTCCAACCACATGTGGAAACTCTTTGAGAACTTCCTGGTTGACATTTGCAGAGTAAGGAACACCAGACGTCTCTATGGCAACTTAGGAAATTAGATATGTTAAAATGCAAGAAATTGTAGTTATGTTTTGCTGTTTACAGGTGTGCAACAATACGAGTGATCGTAAGCACGCAGACACCGTTCTGGAGCGCTACGTGACGGAGACGATCATGGGCATCATCACAACTTTCTTCAGCTCACCTTTCTCTGACCAGAGCACCAGCCTGCAGGTGTGTAACCAACAACTATCTTAAGAGTCATGAAACACTATGCACAAACAAGAGTTTAAAAGCATACACTGTAGCTTTAAAGTGCTGAATGAATATGAAAATGAATCCAGTGCCAACCGAGACAAGAACACTGGTCACACATGCATGTTGACAAAAACAGAAATCTGTTGCTGTCAACTTTCCTTACAGTCATGTCATGATCTCTGACTGATACAGTTTGTCTAACATGTCCAGTGCACACATTCTTTCTCAGAATATACCTTTAAATTGCCATACCCCTACTGTTAAACTGTTAGATAATCTAGGAGAACGCCTTTTCTAAGAGATATACAGTAACTTGATAAAGATGGTTGAGGTTCAGGGATTCCTCTCTGAACCCCTGAATGTCTGCATGTAAATAACCTCCAGCCTATTAATGTTCTGTGTGTGCTCTAGGTGGCCATCAAAAAGTATGTAAGTACAGATAGAAAATGTGTTACCCATCCAAAGTAAATTTAATCCAAATAGGTTGACTGTCCAGAGAAACTCCCCATTCAAAAGCCTGACTTTTAGACTAGAACCAAACCAGAGCAGAGCTTCCTTAAGTGGTAAAATGTGTGCTTCCGAAGAATTTCTGAGAATTTTGTTCTGTTATCGTCATTGCGAGTGGCTAATGAATGGTTCCCCTTCTCTTGCCTTATGTGTTAATCAGAGTTAATCCAGTCATGCTCCTGCAATCAGACGTTACAACTTCACAACCAGTTAGTGTAAATACACAAATAATTGCCCTTTTTATTATTTAAGCAAACTTTCATAATTCATAGAAATAGTATTTTTTTCACAATATATATATTTCCAGTGCTCTAACTTTGTGAGCTGTCATTTGTTCAAATAATAATGATCCTTTTGGTCCAATCTGATGCAATGACAAAAGAAACATAATTGGACTCATCATCTCACACTTTTTACATTACATATTACATTGTTTTAAAAAATCTGTGTTTGCATTAGAGACCATGTCACATGTCTCCAGGAATAACAGCTGTCTGAAATGTTTAGTAATGTGTTTGGAAGTATGTGTGTGTGATGCATCTTGGTTGTTTTCTGTCTTGTCTTCACTGCTTGTATATCGTCTGCTGCAGGCCTCTCTGTTGAGAAGAATGTTTCAGGTATTTGGTGTAATTTAAATCGGCAGGGAAAACACAGAGTTGGGTGAAAGGAAAGAAAAATCTGTCCCTTGTTATTTATGTATATGTGAGTATTTTAAGATGAAAGTTCAATTGAACTGATTTTCACTGGGGCTAGATCTGGACGATGGTCTGCTGCTAATTGATGAGTCTCCTTGAAAAGTAACAAACCACCACTGATTCAGCATACTGTTCTCACTGTGTGTGTGTGTGTGTGTGTGTGTGTGTGTGTGTGTGAGTGTGTGTGTGTGTGTGTGTGTGTGTGTGTGTGTGAGTGTGTGTGTGTGTGTGTGTGTGTGTGTGTGAGT